>JAQJVL010001900.1:42500-136676 GCA_035578905.1 Stictocephala bisonia
GAGAACTTCAATCTTCTTATGGCATGTGAAGCTACATTAAACCACACAGTCATATGTTTTTTGTAAACAATTCAGATTCTCCATTTGAATAACATGGGATATTTAGGAGCCCGTGGGGTGGAACCCTGTGGACGTATCTGCATCAAACTTCACAGAAACCATCTCGGGAGTATACAGGACAACATCCTAAAGTTTCATGGCGATCGGTTGGATGGTTTGGTAGCGCATAAACTTCAAATATATATATATATATATATATATATATATATATATACACAAACATCCTCTTTTATAAATATAGATTATATATAACTCGGAGAGATCACTGCACAATTCGCGTGCTAACCCTGTTGCTAAATGCACATCCGAAGTACAAGCCTTAATTTTATTATAATTTCTCTAGTTGAAGGACTTTGTCTTCCTATTCGTACAATACGTGGAATATAGTGGCACTGATTCATTTACACTGCATATAATATAAATAAACAGTAAAAAGAAGATTCACCTCAACAAATTATTTAGAATATGAATCTTATAAAAATATGAAATTCAAGCAGAATAATTATGTCTATAAATAGCCTTTTCTGCATCAAATTAATGTATTAATAAATTAAACAAACTATATATAATAGAGGTTCCAGTTTAAAGCGTAGTCCTCTGTTATTTAAACGTTTAACTGCTTAGGCACCATTAGTACCTTTAGTACAGATTTGTATAACAATAATTATGGTATCAATTAGTAATAACTAACGTTCGAGTAAAGCTTGATTGTTTATTCGTGTTATTTTTTATGTAATTGCTCAATAGCTTTTTTCTGGTTAGCTATAAACACCAGAGAAACAGTTTTATGAAACAAATAATTTTAGAATGTAATATATAATATTCATGTAAATCTAACTAAACAATAAACATTTTAATGTGTTTTTCCTTATTTATTATTTTCTTAAACTTATTTGCTTGATATGAACTACTCAACTCCTTATTATTCTTGTAAAAATTATAAATTAAACATCATTAACTTGTAAGCTACCTTGGCTTGTCCAGTCATTAAACTGTTTAACTTATTTAAGTCCACTCGCAAGTTCACATGTGCATAATCTTTATACAACGAGAGAAGTACTGACCGTTACCTCAGTTGGGGATTCGAACCTTGGACAACGCCCTTCGCAGTCTGAAGTGTTATCGTTACTAAGCCAACACACCAGTGGCAGTGGTCATTTTGAATTTTCAGACATGTAAACTATAATATTTCATTAAACATTGTATAGCACATTTTTTAAGTAACATATTAGTTGACTTACATTCACAGTACATTTTAAATGTCTATAATAACTTGTGCAGGTGTAATAAAATTATAATACACTTTAACCCGGGTCTATTGTTGATAGTTTACTTACAATTATCATGTAGCTTTATCAATTTAGTAACAACATTATATGAAACTAAATCTTTGATAAACCTCAAGTAGAATGTACAGTATGTTAGTGAAAGTTTAAAACTGAACGATATCAGGTAGTTTTAATCACGTCGAATATTTCTAAAAATTCGGTTTCATATTGTTGGTCGTTGAATGTCTGGAATCACAGCTGGGATTACGTCACCAACAATGCACCAGCTGGGGCATGTCAGGTAAATATTTGTGTTTAATCATCTCTCTCTTAATCAAATGCGCATTTCAGGCTTGGTGATAATAATTGTAATTTAAGTTAATTTATAATTATTTTGTGCTACAAAAACGATTCCATCTTATGATTAAACTGCTTTATAACTAATTTATAAATAATATAGACTATTTATATAACATTTCATTTCTAAAACTGAACTGTATACCTTACTATATAAATGTTACTGCAATGTTCTTAATGTACGCTAACAACTAAACTAACACGTTCAGAGGATTTTAGTTATCGTCGTTGTTGGCTTTATTGTGTTAATGATTTATAAAAGTATTTATTTATTTTATATATTTTTATTCAATTATGTCATTGTTACAATTTATTAAGTAATATTTTGTTGTGACGTAGCGCATATTATTTGGTGATTTTATTTTTACTTTAGCTTGATATTGCTACTCTCACTTTCCCTCATTTGTATCTCTTTGATTTTCACTGTACTTATTGCAATATGTTTGCCAACTTAATGATTTTTTTTTTTTAATTTGTCCTCTGTCGTTGCAATAAAAGTACGTAATTAGTAATACGCTATTTAATTATTAAAAGGAATATTTTTAAGTAGTTTAGTAAGTTAACATCAAGTTTATGTAATTTGAACCTACTTCAAAAGGTTTTTTATAATTTTTAAGTTAAAATTATAATTAAAGACACAAAAATAGCATATTTATAATGGCATTCAATGATGCATACGATGTGTTTTAAAGTAAATGAAGTGCAGTGAACTCTTTTCATCCACCAGGAGTTAAAAATCATCCACTATAAATCTGATTGGAAATAAAGTGCCACATATTCCATTTATGTAAAAGGTATTCTCTTAAAAAATCTTTTATTTCCGAAAATTAACCTTTTTGACGCGTTTGCCAGAAATACATTAGTGGCATAATGAGGTTTTTATTATGGAATAATTCCACTAATTTTGATTTTGATTTTGGAAAATGCAGCTGTGGTAGTATTGTTTTTATAGTTACTATGATTGGTAAAACCGATAGACCAATATGGTAGGTAGTAGGATGGGTTACTCATACATTTGGGTGATAGGGTCCATACTAACATACGTGTTGGATTCGTCGTATTTACAATATGTGACGGCGCTGAACCGTGATTCAGGTACAGACATGTACTGCGGGAATTGTATCGCAAATAGCACAGGCGCTTCGAAGATTGATAAAGACTGTTTTAACGTACGGTGGCATTAACCTACCCGCCCACCCGTATACTCACGGTGGCATTAACTCACCCTCCCAACCATACACGTACGGTGGCATTAACCCAACTACCCGCCCACCCATACACGTACGATGGCATTAAAACACCCTCCCAACGATACACGTACGGTGGCATTAACCCACCCGCCTACCCATACACGTAAGGTAGCCACAAGACGCAAAAGATAACTCCTTCGAAACTCGAAAAATCCCGAAATCTCCTCCCTACACAACATCTGAACCCTGACCCCCACTCATACACATACAGTGGTATTCAACACAGTGCGTGTATAGGTGGGCGGGTGAGTTCACCACAGTACGTGTATGGGTTTGCGGGTGGGTATCCACTACTGTTCATGTAGTAATACAAAATAAATTAATACTCAATTAATAAGTCACGTGGAAATTAACTGTGAACAATCCAAAATTCTGTGCTCTATGGTCCTTATGGACATTGATAATTACTTTTGATATTTAAATTATCTTTCAATGATTGCTTGGCAAAACTTTAATAAAGTGGTGTTTTCCCCATTAGATAAGGACTACACTACTAAACTATGAGAACAAAACCAAATATATATTTTCTTTTTTACTAAGTGAAAATAAAGGTAGGCGTGTTTTTCCATAGTAAGTAAAATAACTTCAGAATAAAATACACCTACCCGCCCACCCATACACTTACGGGGGCATTAACCCACCCACCCAACCATACTTGTACGGTGGCTTTATTACGATGTCGTAATAAAACTGTCTAGGTTTTATCACGATGTATATATTTTTTTAACAGAAACATTTTCATGTTAAATACTTTTTTTTTAGTAATACTTATGTTGAGGGGTTGAAAAACGTCTGTGTTCAAATGATTCTTCCAGCTAAAATAAAAGTATATCAAAAAACCATCACTGTATATTAGTTCCTTAGGAAAGATATGTCAGAGATAACCTAATTTAACATGGGAGAGATAAGACGGTACACAACCCCTAATGGTGACTTCCGAACCACCACCAGTGACCGGGTAGGTGGGCTGCGTGCAAGGACGGGTCGCCCATCCAAGGGACAGCCTCGCTCGATCTTTCTTGACTCAGTTATCTTAGGATAACGTCGGAACCCTCTGGTTAAGACCACTGGCAACCTAAAGAGCTACATAACTAATTAATAATTTTATCATCCCTCTATGCCAACCATAAAATCATCAAGAATGATATAGAATGGCGTTCTGGTAACTTTGTAACCAAGCCATCCCAATAAAAAATATGCCATATATTTTAAACATAAATTTTTATCTAATTTTTCTTTGTACAATTCAATCCCAGCTTCATGTGCTAAAGGTTGTCAGTTCGATCCCAATCAGAGTCAATACATTTTGAGAAGGATCAGCTGATAACCACCGGCTGTTCATTTGTCATTGGGCTATTAATTAATGACACTTTCTAAAGGAATAGTCGGCCTTAGTTTGTAACAATGACTACATTCGCTCATCAACACTCATCACACTCATTCGAAATCCATAATCGCCCATATCTTGACGATCAGCGTCTTATGAATAAATAAAAAATAAATAAAAAAATAAATAAAATTGTAACACTTATCTTATAACCCTTTATTTATAAGCCCTTAAGTATCTCTCGGAACTACCATACCACACGTACAGAACTGTACACCAACCACTGATGCGGGAAAGCGTTGTTGAAATGTCAAACATTAATAATGTAAGACGTTTTATATAAAATATAAAAATGATATTTGTCAAAATAGCATGTGGTAGTTATATACCTATAATTTCATTTTACTACGAAACGTTTTGCTATAAAAGTGTGCCTAAAAAATAAACATACTCGAATTAATAGATTGATCAAATTAATATCCGGGAATACTTCTATTTGGGTAACTGGCTATTGTGGGATATCCCAAAATTAGTATGCCTAATTTGATATTCCACCAGCTGTGTGTGGGTTTGATTGCATGTAAATGGATGCGGGACATCTGTTGATATCCAGGGACGGCTGAATGTGGACCATCATGTAATGTACATTGAGGTTTACATCGGTAAACTTGTATAGGCGATATAAAATTTATCATTTTTTATTGTGTACGTTTTGTGGTTAGACTATATCATTTGTGTTATGCCGTTTCATTAGTGTCAGTGTGAACGTTGCTTTATTTAATAATTATTATGAGCAGTGTATGCTTTTAAGAAACGTTAAAAAGTAATAGTTTATTAAGTATTGGCTAAAACCGTTACTATTCCTGCGACATAAATGTTCAAGCGATATACGATTTAGAAAAAAAATGAGGAGATGATGATAATTGGCGTATTGTAACTAAGTAGAATGACAATTTTAGTCTGAAAATGATTAAATTTCAAAATTAAACTATTTAAATTATAACATAAAAAGAAACCAAATATTAAAAAAAAAAATAATAAACAGTTAACGATATTATAAGCGTTCTTTTTTAATCTACATAATAAAATAAATTTATATTTTAACTAGCAAAACTAACAAGAAACGTAATATTAGGAACCAAAAATCGTAATTTTGTTTACATGGTATTATTTACAATCACGACTGTAAAACCGTAGTTTTAGTGCAGTTGCGCGTATTTTAGTGACTATAACTTTAATATAAAGCAAAACAAAAATCTTTTAAGATAGAACAACAAATAGTTTTATACGCCATTATGGTATAGAGGACCAACTAATCCTAACTGAAAACCACATAAATAAAGGCTTTATTGCATTTACATTTTTATTTCATAAAGGAATATTTTGTTAAATTGACAAGCCATATTAAAACTTGAATGCTTAAAAATTTTTATCTAAAGTTTTGTAAAAATTTTAAAAAAATTGTTCATTTAAAAAAGAATTTTAATATTAGTTGAATATTTCTGTGCTAATAAAACCCCAAACTGAAAACCTAAAAATATTTTAGATACTAAACGCCATTATCAACATTATAGTATTTAAAATAAATTGGTGTTATGACATTTTTATTTATATATATTTACGCTATTCCATTTGTCAATAAAGGCCAGCAACTAAATGTTGCTACCTCTAGCCCTAAATGAGATGATTTAGTCATCTGCACAGAGGACGGAGGTAGGATATTCCTAGTACTTAGACGGTAGGAATCTTTATGGTAGGATATTTCCCAACCATATTACGCTTATCCATGTGGAGGTACCTCCAGTCGCTCAATGAAAACGTCGCCACTAGTGGATAACTAACTAAGTCACTTTAACCCAGCTACTTAGAAACACAGTGCTGTTGGTTATTGTAGGCAGTAGGTTTTGTGTTCAGTCTCCTTAAATCGACGTGGCGTCCACTCAATTTTTTATATCGACGTGGACACTGGACACTGCTACAGAGGTCTGAGGTGTCCATGTTGGGTGATAGTAAGCTTTCGGGTGTTGTGTAGGGAAGAAAACTCAGTATAAGGTTTGGCAATTTGCTTAAAATCAGACCAACTACCAAGCTGTCGGTCCCTTAGTACACCTGTCTGTTGAGTTATTAATAAATAGCTCTTTAGAAGCATAAGTCAACATTGGTTAGTTACAATGACTACACTCATTCGCCCTTCTTCTTCCCCGCGATCGACGTCCTATTACAGACGACGATTTGTTTATCTGACCACTTAACGATCTCCCTTACTTCCGAATAAATACTCAGCCATTAAAGCAGCCACAGTAAATTAATCCATTTTAATTGTAATCTAACCTCTTAAAAATATTACTTGATATCCTTACAATATTATCTAACAATCTTTTTAGTTTAATAAAGGGTTTCCAGTTCACTATGTTAACTCACTATATTTCCAGTTCAATAAACTACTTTATTACTCACTATATTTTAGATCGACAAATCATTGCCATGTCTTTATTTTGTAAAGAATCGCTAATTATGTTTTTAAATTGATAAAAGATTATTCGCAACTTTTGTAGTTTGACATTGACTCACCCAACTGTTTACACTTTGATAGTATGTGAACACAAGAAAATGAAAGTCTCTGTCAACTTCTCAAAAGTTCACAAAGCTTTGTATCTGAGCATGTAAGGGTCCTGCAATCTACAATAATTAATGACTAACCACTTCAAAGACTAACTATACAAAACCACATGAAGAACTGGAATATTTAACTTCCAATTTTCATGAAATCAAATTACAAGTCCTTCTGAATATTTTCTCTTTATAATTACGTAATTATAAACAAATCGTAACTGTTTTAGCAGATTGTTAAAATACGCTATAACAGTTTTAATATTTAGAGGTTTACATTTAATTTTTTATAAATACAGTCAGGTTATAAAATTAATAATAAAGTAAAAATAGTAATGAGATATTTTTAAAAATAGTATTTAAATTTTATGTATATAAATACATGCAGGTAGATATATCAACAATGTATTATTTTGTTGTTTATTGTTATTTAGTTGAAACATTGAACTTAATATATGACCATTGGCCTACCACAATGTTAATTAATTAGTATACAATAGTAATTGGCTGATGACGTCATGTGGTTATGTTAGACCTAGTATTTTGTGACGTGTTGTTTTTTAAATTTGTCCAGTATACTTGCAGACAATAATATTCAATGATTATTATTTTAAAATATGATAATATTAAAAAACACATTGTTGGCCTTCTTCGTCTCAACTAATAGATTAATTGCTGTCCATATTACCTAAGAAAAATGTATTTAATGTTTATTTCTAGGCTGTTTGTTTAATTATTTATTTTATTGCAGTGCTTAAACAATTATCACATTCCTTTAATTATGGTAATTACTAAAAAAACCAGACATGTTTCTACTCTCACATTCATTTAGTACATTTAATGATTCAATTTCACTGCAGCTGAGTGAAAACTTCTAATTATCTTGTATTAAACATCCTGTATAATATAAAACCAAACGTTAAAATGTTTGATGAGTGTATATTCTAGGAAAATATCTTTGTTAAGAAATATTTTATAACAAAGCCGTTTTCCTACAAATATTTTCAAATTCAAAAAATTTTGAGAATTGTTTTGTTTTAAATATATTTGTAAGTAAATTTGAAACTGAAGCAAAATTATACTATACTATACTAAAAAAACAATGTTTTTATATTTTTTTATTAATGGATTAATGTATAATATTAACAAACATTCTACTCATTTAATCATTAGATACTAAAACGCCGATGATAGATATGTGAGCGAATATGAGGGCCAGTGAGTGCATATGCGCGAGTGTAGTCATTGTTACTTATTAAGGTGAATTTTCATTATAAAGAAAAATGTTTATAGCCCAATATCCAGAGCAACTAAGAGACCGATATCTTTAAGTTGAAACCAAACCTCTAAGAGGTAGTCTGATTTTTCAGCTAATGGATAAGTCTCATTTTCAATTGTCCTCCCTACACAATATCCGAACCCTGACTACCACCCAACATGGACACCCCAGACCTTCTAGTAGTGTCCTCACCCATGTCAACTATTGAGCACACGCCATGGAGAACTGACCAAAGAACCTAATGCCGACAATCTCCACAACACTTTTTACCCAAGTAGCTGGGAAAAAGCACAAGTGCAGATTTTATTTTTATTTATTATACAGATCCTATGTAATTGTATAAGTACGGTTCCCTGTGCTCCTAAGTCAACTGAACATGTTCACTATCATTAATATATTTTAACTTATTAATGATGCAGTTCGTATCATGTCGTATCAGAAATAATATACACATACACAAATGTAATTTAATCTGCTTCAATTATTTCCAGTGACGGACACATCATCCCAATTCCAATTTAGCTTTGTTCAATGACATGTCACTGGCGGATGACAAATGACCAGAGCTGTCATGACACGCGGCTAACAACGTGACAGGTCGGTTGGAAATGACAGCTGGTTTGTTTGGACTAGTGTAATACGGTAGAAAATTACAAAATGTTGTGGTAGCAATTAATTTTCTGATCGAAAAATTAATTGAAGTACTAAGAAACTAAACGATCATTGTGAAGACAAGTATTACCAATATTAAAGAATAACTCCTTAAAAACTTCAAAACTGTGGGACTTTGTTAAAAACCAACGGTCGGTACTTCACTCGTATAATAAAGTTCACGCACAGGCCTGTAGGCCCATGTAAACTGGTAAATGAAGTTTATATAAAAAAATAATAATATAAACCACACAGCATAAACGTTGTCAACACACATAACTACACACATATACTAACGTTAAGTATATTTATTTGTAATTGATTATAATGTTGTACAATATGTATAATCTGAAAGAAATCATGTGAAAGAAAACTACGTCGTTGTCGTTTTTTTTGGTACTTATTATTTTAAACAATTTAAATTACGAAGTTAGACTATTACTAATCAGATACACTTAGTTCTGCCTTTCTTATAAAAATTGCTGAGATACTTAAAAAAACTTAATAATATCATTATTTATAATTTTGATACTAGTAAACGTTATTTCTTATTTCGCAACAACAAAATAACATATCCATATTTAAAAAACATACATAACTTCCTAAATTGATATATCTTTCACAACAGTTTAAACATTTTTTTACATATTTTATTGGAATTATAATATATATATATATATATATATATATATATATATATATTATAATTTATATATTTATATATATTATTTATTTATAATATATATAAATATATAAATGAGGTTAGTTTTTGAGTGAAGCATTACTATAAATATACAAACCAAGTTAGTAACACTTGATGCCTAATTGTCCGTTTCGACTCTGAGGTAATTCCAATTTACCTGTGGAACACAATTACCTTTGGGGTCAGTTAATCAACAGTGATACAGGATTTTCAAACAATTACAATCCCTTGGAAGGGAATTAGTTTTGGTTAATTTACGAAACTTGATGATAAAACATTAATACTATATACGGTAAAATATTAAATTAAAACTATTACATTATTGGATATATGAGAAAAGTACATACTTAATAGGAGTATTTATAAATCAATTTGAATATATAAACACAAAGAAATGTAATTTTCAAAAACCAATGAATTTGTAATTTGCAAAATTTTAAATGTTCAATAGTTTATATCACTTGATCATTTTTAACTGATTAAATTTCTAATAAATAATAATTTTTGCAATAAAAATAATATTTTTTTGCTCAGTAGGTGAAGTAGTGGTACTAGATACCACATATCAGATATTAAATCCCATATACCAGACACCACATATAAAATACCAGATACCACATACCATAGATCAAATACCAGATACTACATATCAAATCACATATACCAGATACCACATATAAAATACCAAATACCACATACCATAGATCAAATACCAGATACCACATATTATATATCAAATCACATATACTAGATACCACATATAAAATACCAGATACCACGAACCATAGATTAAATACCAGATACCACATACCATAGATCTAATATCAGATACCACATATCAGATATCAAATCCCATATACCAGATACCACATTTAAAATACCAGATACCACATACCATGGATCAAATACCACACATCAGATATCAAATCCCACATACCAGATACCACATAAAATACCAGATACCACATACCATAGATCAAATACCAGATACCACATACACGAACGGTGATATTGACCCACCCTCCTACCCATACACATAGGGGGTATTGAATATACACATAGGTTTTTAATATTTACAATTATTTTTAATTTTAATGTATCGTTTGAGCTATTATAATTCTTCAGTTCTTGATAGACTTTACCAATTAGTCAGTATTTTTTAAGCAAAAAACGATTAAACAGTTGTGAAACTCCCCTCGTTATCAAGTGGCTTCAATTAAATTACATTTAATATTAAAAATATAATAAAGAAAGGCCTCAAGAACAGACCTTGTCACTATACTTTATTACAAAAATTCTAAATATCATATACAACGACAAAAAACAAAATGCCAATAACAAATCCTCAAAATGAAGAAACTCTAGCACATTAATAAACAAATTACAAAAAAGTACCCAAATATAACATGAACGCTGCACCTGCATCCATAACTGGACCGCCATATTGAAATTACCCTCCAGAGGCTAACCTCTAACGAACTGCCTGATGGGTAATTTCAATGGCGGTCCAGTTGTGGTGTGTCAAGTGGAAGGGATGGTCGCTCATGCCCCTGGCTCCCTTAGATTGGAGGCAGTTGAAGCATTCTTGAAAGACTTGGGTATGTTTTATGTGCTTTTTAATGTGATATTGTTCCTTTATTTTCAGGATTTGATATTGACATTTTGTTTTTTGTGTTTATATTATTTAAATAGAATATGTAGTAGGTTAAGTTTGTAAAAAGTATTATAACAAGGACTGTTCTTCAGACCTTTCTTTCTTTTATTTTTAGTATCATTTTAAGTTAATTTAGGCCACTTGAAAACGCAAGGAGTTTCCTACACCTCGAAACGTCGTTTAGTGATAAAACGCTGACTCGTTGAAAAAGTTAAAAAAAGTTAAGAAATATTCGTGTATTTATTTAAAAATTGGTATGTAATAGTACGACATGGTTGCTCTGTGTTTTTAATTTTGTCGAGTCATTGAATTTTTTACTAAAAGTTCTAGTTCTATATTTGGAGGTTATACGTCTCATTGATACAAATTTCTATAAATAGGACTAGTAATTTTTACTCATTGTCACGATTTTAATGTTATCATTCTTTTAATAGTAGGTCCTAATTTGTAAATATTAGTTCAGCCTCTTAGAATAGTTACAAGGATTTCTTTTTTCTAAGTTATTTAAAGTAGCACAAATATATATTTTAATCATTATTTTAGGTAATAATGCACTTTTTTGCCAACTCTGAAAATACGACTTCATGTTGAAAAAGTGGCGAAAAATGAGTTTATGTCTGTTGAGGAGTTTGATATCATCCGTTTTTACCGAAAAATCGAAAACTAGTTTTTATCTGATAGTAAAAAAACCAACTTTTTTAAAAATCCTTATTTTTCGATGACTTTTTTCATTTCTTTTTTTCATTTTTATGCTGAACACAAATATATAACTGGTTTTGTAGTAAAATTATTTTTTGACTCGAAAAATGCATTTTTTACTGACATAACCAAACATAACCTAACTTATCCTAATTGTCTATTTTCTCAACAGAAATTCGTAATTTGTGTTAAATTCGAGTGTTTTGCCTCCGTGACGGCCAGCTGGCCGTCACTCTTGTGGGAATATTGGTGAATTAGGTTTTTGTTATTAATAGTTGTTGTATATAATGATCGCGTAATGGCCGCTAATCACGATTCACCGCGGACGTAGTGTTTCCATTATATCTCGATAAATATTTGTAATAGACCAAAATAGTTTACAAATTTGTAGAAAATAAAAAAATAATAAAAAATATGATTAAATACTATTAAATTTAATGTAAATATGACAAAAATACTAAAGGTTGTGACATTGATTTTTTTTTAATTTTTCGGTAAAATACATTATTTCCGCGGAATAAAAAGCATATCTCGTGAAAATACAGCCAAATCTAGACCCATTTCAAGCAAAATGCTCCAAATTTCTTTGGTGGCAAGAAACTGCATAAATACCTTTTATTTGTCTAACTTTATATTATCAAATAATTACGCTGATGTCAGTAAATGGATCTATTTCTCACTGGTTACCTTAAAAAAATCCCTTTCTATTATATTACATTCCCATACAATTTAATTTAGTTTAGTGTTAATTCACAACTGGAGCATGTGTAAATACACTTTATAATGACTGACAGACATCGATAGCCTTCGTGCAAGTAAGAGCTTCTAACTACTGTACATCCACACAACCCACCATTGGGCGCCACTTCATGACTCTCCACTCTCACAGCAAACGGATTCACTTATTTGTCAATAATTAAATTATAAAAATGTGAATATAATTTAACAATGTAAGGTACATTGATAATAATCACCCATTAAAGGTGTAGTTAATTGATTTGTTTATATTTAAAAATTGTGCAAACCTTATTAAGTGTCATTAAGTTCATAAATATATGTAAGTATGTAATGAAATAATTTGAAAATAATATGGGAATAAATATTATTCAAAACAGTTTTTCATTAATTTTTCATATAAAGTCTGTCCTTTACTTATTCTATATATCATATTTACAATTGCTAGTTATGGCTCTATGTAAGTTAACACTTATTGAGCAAGAATTTTAATTAGGTTTTATTATTTAAGAGTTTAATTAACATACGGTTATGTTTACGTCAGATTTAATGTAATTTAGTATATACAAATTTAGACAGTACTCCTTGAAATGTTCAATTAATAAAATTATATATATATACTCTACACTATTTAGAAACATATTAAAACCCCTAGTCTTTGACAAATACGTTACTTCCAAAGAACATTTCCCCATTCTCTAGAGACTGACTGTGGAGTAATTTATTACTTAAGGGAAGTTCGCTTCCATGACACATTTTGCAACTCCACTTTTATCATGAAGACATCCCCATCTCTTACCAGGCCCTGCAAATGTGTTCTCGGCCCCAGTGGCCATCTGTTTTCTCCTATCTCCCAAGCCACTCCTTCATGTTAAGTTCTCAAATTTATTATAGTGAACGTTTGGAAATCTTTTGTTCATTAATTAATGTACGACCTCTCATATTCAGAATAGAAGTGACTTAGTGTTATTGTTTGAAATTAAAAAAAACTAATTTTTACAATCAGTATTTTTAAACAAGGCCTATCATCAATCGGTGAGCTGTAACCTAGCTACTTGGGGACAAAGTGTTGTGGAGATTGTAGGTGATTGGTTCTATGCTCGGTCCTTTTATACCGACACGGTGTCCATCAATGGTTGCCGTCGACGTGGACACTACTATAAAAGTCTGTGGTGCCCATGTTGGATGGTAGTCAAGGTTCAGATGATGTGTAGGGAAGAGAACTAAGTATGAGGCCTGTCAGTGAGCTGAAAATCTTACCTAGACTACGTGGCTCGGATTTTACGTAAAGATGTACGTTCCTTATTTGGCTTGGCTATTAGGCTTTTAATAAATAATAACTCTTTCTGTGAAACAGGTGACCTTAGTTAGTAACAGTGACTACACTCATCACACTCGTTCGCCCATATCTTGACGATTTCTGTCTTACTGAAATCGTCATCGATAGGTCATCCACACCTAAAAACGTTTAAGTTCAAACGGATTGCTGGTTTATTCCATTGTTATCATTCTGTTAGTATCAACATCATACGCTCTTTGGTATACACTTAACTTGTATATTGATTCTCAGGCCGCCTTTCTCATGTTATGACGTCATAGTAAGGGGCCGGCTGGAGTGCCCTTCTCGCTTACAAATGATATAAATCAGCATCTCATCTAGCGATGAGAGCTTATGAAATTTTAATAGATGACCAATAAGATTATGGTAGACGGACATGACCAATAAGATTATCCTTACTAACAATACGTTATTTCTGTATTAAGATACATCTGGGACACAAAACACAAATTAAATAATTTACTTATGCGTTACTGTAAAATATAATTTAAATCCGATGATTAACTGAGGTAAAAAGAACTTACTGATTTAACTTATGTATTTCTTACTAGGGGACACCCCGTAATGCTGTGCTCGTTAAACCTCAACCGTTGCACTCGGCCTGTGACTTTGACTACAAATATTGGTAGGTTAACTCTATAACATGAAGTCATAATGTTACATTTATTTATTTAGAGTAGCTCAATCACAGTACTTGGGTTGCTACCTATTTATCAATATAAATATCCAATGCTCTTTCTGTACTATTGAAACCTTCATATTCATTAGTGCGGAACCCTATACAATTCAATGTAAATAAAACCGTGCTAATACTTTTCCTTAGTTTAAAATTATAAAAGATCTAACTAACTAAATGGCTCAATATTACAAACACTACTGATTACATTAAAACAGCTGTTAAAACCGATTGTAAATCGTTATTTACACTTGAACAGCTGTTATTATATGATTCACTTGAACTCTCCCTATGTTATTCTTATGGCCGAAAAACGTTCTAATTGGAGGCCTTTCCATACCCTTCAGGATGAAAGTATTAAAGATGTAAGGCCTTATTGAACATCTTCAAGCAGGGGCAAGTTTAAATGGGCCAAGAAATAAAGGAGGAGTTGCATTGACGGAAGCCGGCTTTTTAACTTAAATTCTTAACTTAAACTTAAATTTTAACCTAATTTTTTAACTTAAAAAATCTTTAAACTTAAAAGTTAGCTTAAAATTAAAATATTCGTGAAAGACATTTTCCTCACTCTTTTTCTGGATCTTTTTCTCGCCCTGCAAAAGGTGGTAAATGCATTCTTTCTGGCCTTTAACCTATCTTGTTTTACGGTCTAAAAGTTTCAATAGGACGATTTATAGCACCTTACCTAATTATGAATCTTTCATGGAAGTATTTTTAAGCATATGAGGAGGGTATTGACAGATACATCATAATCATCCCTTGGGCATTGAATCTATCGATACACTAACCTCTTTATTTTGTTGAACATATAAAAAAAAACGCGTATTATTAAACTTAGTTTTAAGAGAACATAAAAATTTTTTTTTAGATGGCAACAATTAAACTTTAGTGATACTGTTAAATCAGCTGATATTGATGTTAGGTGGGGGCATCGTTTATTCTGTGATAACGTCATGGATGACAAAGCACAGCTGATACTAAAACACTAGTGTCAGGGACAGACGCTGCTATTGGATAATGTCATGATTGAACAGATTTTAGGATTTTTCTTTCGTACATTTAACATTATTACGAATATATTTACATAATTATATACTATTTATGTCGGAGATGTGACATGATCATAAGTAATTTAACGTTATAATGAATATAATAATGGTGGTATTGCTCAAAAACCAAGCCGGAGTAATTTTTTTGGAAAACCTGGTTATAATTGGTTAGTAAATGTATGTAATAAAAACAAAACTAACATAATAACCTAGAAAAATATTATATAATTTTAGGGATACTAACAGGGTTTTTGTTAGTGGTTAGGACAATATGGCTCCGTTACTATTTCAAATATTACTTGTTATGTAAAGAGAAACATATCAAACATATCAATTTTTTTCATACATTACAAGCTAAGAGAGCTACATTTATCCTTTCGTTTGAAAATCGAGTCCAAATAATTTATATTATAAATTAAACGATACTCATTATTCACTAATATAATAAACCCAATCCTTTATCTGTGTTTTTTTTTTCTTCCAAGGGGAGATATAAAATTAGTTGTTTAAAACTTAATAAATAAATATTTTAGTAACTATTGTTCTTGGTTAAAGGGTAAATCTTTTATCGTTCAAATGTAACATATATTATTTTCGTATATATTGGTGCTAGTAATAAAGTGTCGTTAAGTACATACATATATACTTATATAAATATATAGGATAGGTACAAATACATTTATTGTTATTGTGTTTTATTTTACTAATGGAAAGGACACTAATTGTTTCATATGTACGTTAAGAAACAAAAGGTAAGAAATTTGCAAATTGAAATAAAAACGTTCAAATACTCTCGTATTATTTTTTACAAAATAGAGATGCTACCAAATATATTTATTATAAATGTGATTTATTTCCCTAACTGACAAATAGTAAAGAAATGAAAGGTAAGGCCTCTTTATAACGATTTCTATTGCGAGCACAACCACTCCAAATTAAACGTTATTCCTGTTTTTAAATTGATTGTAGTGAGAAAATTTATTTTTTTAAGTGATACAGAGTCGTAATGTGCAATTAAGTATGACAGGATTTTGTTTTGTACACTTTTTGTCTTTTTAAAATTATATCATGGTTTTACTATTTCAGACAAATAAGGTAAATACAAGCCACAAATTAATTTCCCAAATTAATAAATTTTAACGCTTCATTTACACTGACGATTGGATTAATCCTATGTCACATTTCCGGGTATTCACCCAGTCACATTATGTGCCCAGCTGAGCTCATTTTCATAAGAAGCCGCTAATTAACTGACGAATTCAAAGTGTTTACTGAACCACGCTAATGACTTGGCGTTCATGACTACATCGTGGAAAATGTACATTTATAAAGCGAACATGTGGGTGACATATACTCTATGTGGTAAACCCACTCGAGTGGGAAATTACTCATGTAATATAAATACAAGATTATGTTTTATTTTAGTATTTAATCGTTTTTGAAAACTGTATAAAAGAGTACAGTAAGAAACAAATTATTTTGTGAAACTTGTTTTATGATTTTTTTTAAGCGTATAGTAATCTTTTTTGAAAAAAATATTACTATTTTCAATCTTATTTACTGTTGGCTTATTTAATATGACACAATCCTAACTTAAAACCAAAATTATAGAAAGTATATGACTTATCAGCTCTTTATTAGTAAACTGTTATAATTTATAGAAGGAACGTCTAGGTTATGATTCCTTAATGTGGAAAATGTTTTGCAAATTGTAAATTTAAAATTTTTACAAGCTTCGAAAGCGCAAAATTTTTTTTAAATTAAAATATGAAAAGGTCACATTTACATGAAATAGCATTCAATGATTGTTACAATCTTAGATTTTCCTAAGATATGAGACGCCAACACAACTTTGTCTTAATTTTAAGGCGAATATAAATGATTACATGAGTGCAGAATGATTTTGGATGACTTGTGTAGTCTGGTTACCGATTAAGTCCGAATCAGGGAGGGCCGTTCATTAATAGCCAAATATCCAAGGAATCTAAGGGACCTACAGATTTACGCGGAATCCAAACCACGTAGTATTGGTAGTAACTGGCAAGCCTAGTACTCGGTTCTCTTCTCCACACAACATCTGAACCCTGACTACCATCCAACAGAGACACACTAAAGTTCTCTAGTAGGGGAAACGTCGATAGCAACCATTAAGAGGACGCCGTTTGAGTATCAATATAACCGAGCATGAACCAATCGTTTACAATCTCCATAACATTGTGTCTTATATCATTGCGTCAGTAGTCCTGATCAAGACATTCTTATATATAATTCAAGGTAGGTTATGTATGTGATAGGTAAATACTCGAGAGATAACACTCTACAAAAGTAAAATTTTAGCATATCTCATTAATATGATATCGGGATGTATACTAGGAATAATATTAAGCCTAGTCTGGATAAATAAATATAATTTTATATTTAGTTCATTCTCATCCTAGTCAACACTTCAATACGTTTAAGTAAAAAGTGTTCTAAATTTATTTTAAATATTGTGCAACACACTTGTATTTTTTAATTTTAAATTTCGAAGAAAAGTGAGTTGAGAATAAATATTTTCTTTGTTCGAAAACTTGCTCATTTATAGTTTTAAAAGTGTATACAGCTGATAAGTTGATAAAAAATATTATAACGTATCATTCCTTGTTGAAAACTTATAAAAAACATAACAAAATCACTCAAAATGTTGTAATACATGAGAAAAAAAATGCATAAGTCAAAACAATATTGTTGAAAAAAAACTTAACAGCAAGAATTTGAATTAATAATTAATACGCAATACGTAGGCATTTAGGGTTTAAACATTTTAAAGTACACGTTAAAATCAACCACAATGAGAACTGATTAAATGATTTATTTTTTAGGGATTAGAAAATCCAAAGAGCAAGATTATTCCAGCAGGACTAATAAAAATCTAACCTTAGCCATCGCGAAGTCTCATGTTAGAAATAAAAAGTTCTAATACTAAGGGTAAGTTAGTAATATAGGCTGAAGGAGTTTCCATTTAGAACTATTTTTGAAACTTATAGAACAAAAATGTCGACTTATTTTTCATAATAACTGCTGCAAAGTGAAAATCAAACATTTCTCTGTGGAAATATAGTTACCTAAATTGAGTAATTTGGCTTCTCTAAGTACAAGACTCATTAAGAAGCCATGCAATATATTTCATTTTTCTTTATAGATTATACTTGACATGAGGCACTAAGCAAGCTAAGTGTTGAGTAAAGATTTAAAAAAATCGCCTTACAGTATTGACGTATATATTTGTTAGTTAATTGTTAAACTTATGATAGTTTTAAGTAATTAAGCTTCTTACTACAGTATAATATATCAATAATTATTGTATTATTATTATATTCATACAGTTTTGTTTGTATTATTGAACTTTCTACTAAGAAATACAGTAGTTGAAGTTTTAATGAACAAAATATAGAGCCATAAAAAATTAATAATGACATAAATTTAAGAAATGAATCATCTTACCACGAACGAAAATTATTTTTTAATTTTTTCAATAAAATTGTAAGTAATAAATATGTTACGACAAAAAATGGCTAAAAAATTTGATAATTAATATATATAATTCATTGCTAGAGTTTGCCGTAAATGTGGGAGTTAAGGCAATCTGTCAAATTTGCGTGGTGGTGCAGGCGGAGAATGAAGGGGCGAGAGGGGAGGGAATACATTGCTTGTTCGTTAGTGAGTCAGGATCTTTACTATACTTAGCGGCGGTTGTGATAAAATCTAGAACAAAATTCCTTAGGGCGCAAAACTGGGCGCCTGAACGAACACCTTTAAGCAATGAATAATTTACATTTGTTTTAATTGACCTTTTGCAAGTATGTATGTTACTTAATGCAAAAATATATAAAAACAGTAATGTCACCATTTAAACATTTATGTTATTTTCTCAAAACTTGTATGTTAATAAAACCATAAGGTTAACACGTATGTATAGAAAGTGTACTTTTTTTATTTATGTATTTATTTTTAAGGCGCATATTATTGGTATTTCGGTGAATATGAACTTCAAATATATAGAGATGGGTAAATTTTATCCATGTTACAAGCTCAAACCATCCACTCATTAGAGAGTGTCTTTAATTAATCGCCTAGTAACAAATGAACAGCCAGTGGTTGTCAAATGATCACTATTAAAATTTTTCATGACTTTAGATCGACTGAGGAACTTAATGAAGCAGTATATTTATAACTGAGCTAACTATCATTTATGCGAAATAACTTAATACTGCGTAATTTTAATCATTAGTTCTATTGTTATATCTCTTGAATGGAACTCAGGACAATACAACAATGTACAATACAATCAGCTGACTCAGATGACGTCAGCGACTGATACTAGTAAGTAATCTCCTATTACTGTATGTAGGAGAAACCTTATTGACCACCGATCTCCTAACTACTGACCTTTGTCGAGACATTGACTAAACATTGGATCTACTGATATTATAAGTGAACAATTGAATTACTGCCGGAAGACAATACTATTTTACTCGTTAGTGTTTGATCAATTACTTTCTTTTTTTTATAAAAAAACTTCACATTCCCCATCACATGGGCTTTATGGGCAGTTATTTAATGCTTGAACGTTATTTAATGACTAAGGTATCAACCGTTAGCTCAGTTGGGGATTCGAACCTAGGCCTTTATTTTACAAAAACCATTGAACTTCTAAATCCAATAATAAATATATATTATTTTATTTAATCAAAGGCTTTTATTTCCTGAATAATATGCAAATATTCGTGGGATCTATTAAACATTTCTTTAATTACAGTTCATTTTATCATGTAATTAGTCAAACTTATTTGATTAAACATTTTTTATTGTCTCTTTGAACATTATTTTTACTAACCTACACGTACTTGTGTACTATAATGCTAGCTGTACAATAGTACACTACAAGTTAATATTTTCTGGACAGGCCAGCTAAAGGAAACTCGAAATTTTTTTGATTCAATCATTTTAATGAATTATTTTGAACCCACCTCCGGACCTTTTCCATTAATTCACTACCACTAATTTCGGTAGGTTATGTTAGGTTTGGTTTGGTCATGTTCGATTAACCAAAGTTATGGTTATGGTGGTGAATTAACGAAAAAGATCCCCCCCCCCCACTTCCAACAAAAAAATTCTTTTGTTTGCAACTCTTGACAAACTTGTCGTTAATTTAAAGATTTAATGTATTCATTAACAAATGAGATGTGATTCTTATGGAAATAAAATTTATCTATTATGAAAAATTATAAAAATTCGTTTAATCGTTAACATAAAGAAATGATTACCGATCATTTCTTTATGTTTCTTTATGTAATTATATATATATTTAATTACAGTTACTTACTGTAATTAAAAATTTATAATCTTTGTAATAAATAAACATTATTTACGAAAAACATTATTTTTAAACTACTCGCGTTGTCGTTAGGTTACAAAGTTTATTAGTAGTATATGTTTCCCTATCGTAATAAAAAACCTTCCACTATATTCACCCTCAGTAAAATAAAATGGTTAATATATTTTAGTATTTTGATATTTATTATATGATTATATCGTTAGAAATTACGTAAAAACCATTTTGTGTGAATCCTAACCAAAGGTTCTATTTTTGTTTATTATAATCCCAATGTACATTTAAAATACGTGCAAGCTGTTTTCGGTAAGTTAGTTGCAATGAATGGAATTACAATTATGTATTTTGAAAGAATAATTTAAATGTTTACTAATTGGCTATACGTATCATACTGAACATTCAGTAGACATTAAGAATTGGATTAGTCTTTTTTATTTGATTAGTTTATTAAAAATGGATTTCCAGCATCATATTTATGCAACGAGCCGTATTTCACTTGGACCGGTATAGATTGCATATTTCATTGACAAATGTTTCTCTATCAAGCATATCTTTCAATATCAGGGAGATTGTACGGGAACTAACTTAGTTGGGATCTCGTACTCAGATATATCGTCTCCACACTGCTTTATATGTCATCTATCTGTAAAGTTTGTGAAGGAGTTCCCAAACTCAGAATATTCATATTTACATTTTATCAAAACCTACTAGAGACAGTTTCAATATTGAATACGGTTGGTTCCATATAAACCATTTATTTTATATTCGTGTAACTTTCATTACATTTATTTCATATTTTATAAGAGTAATAATATAAATATGTATTGCATTAATATTTACATTAAAATGTATCACAAACGTGTTTTTCCTGTACCCACAACTCATCCATACAAATATCTAATGAATGTAATGGCCAGTTTAATTTGGCCAAATTATTGGTATCCCAGTGATGTGCTAAGAACTCTCCAAATATAAAAGAGCTCATAGTTCGAAACCCTCAAGCCTTCCTCAATCATATTGAGGTTTTTATACTCAGATAGTAAACGGTTGTACAGTTGCACACCGACCTGTGAGGAAAGGTGTTAATAGACAATAGTTTTATATCGTCAATACGGTAGTTGTCCTTGCTTCCAGCTGCATCACTCCGTTTGTTAGTGGCAAGTGTAAGAGAGAAGAGTGTTTCATGAAACTTCATAGAACATATTGCAGGAACTAATTTGTGAAAGAAAACATGTTTGTTTAAAATGTTAAAAAAATGTTTCATAAACATAAAATAATATTATCTTTCTAGTAGCGTATACAAACTTAGCAACATATAAAAACGAAATACCTCGATGAACGTATCTCTCTACAGTGGCGTATAGAAACTTAGCAACATATAAAACCGAAATACTTAGATGAACGTATCTCTCTATAGTAGTGTATACAAACTTAGCGACATATAAAAACGAAAAACCTGGATGAACGCATCTCCCTGTGGTAGCGTATACAAACTTAGCAAAATGTAAAACCGAAATGCCTAGATGAACGTAACTCTATAGTGGCGTATACAAACTTAGTGACATATAAAAACGAAATACATAGATGAACGTAACTCTATAGTGGCGTATACAAACTTAGTGACATATAAAAACGAAATACATAGATGAACGTAACTCTATAGTGGCGTATACAAACTTAGTGACATATAAAAACGAAATACATAGATGAACGTAACTCTATAGTGGCGTATACAAACTTAGTGACACATAAAAACGAAATACATAGATGAACGTAACTCTATAGTGGCGTATACAAACTTAGTGACATATAAAAACGAAATACATAGATGAACATATATCTCTGTAGTGGCGTATATAAACTTAGTAACATATAAAACCGAAATGCCTAGATGAACGTAACTCTATAGTGGCGTATACAAACTTATCAACATATAAAAACGAAATACCTAGATGAACGTATCTCTTTGTAGTGGCGTATACAAACATATTAACATATAAATACGAAATACCTAGATGACGTCGTACCGGGTCACAACCACTTGCAACATTTGGGTGAGAGCGAGTGCATGTAATAACGGTTGGGAACTGGATTACCAAAATTAACAATTTTATGGTAAAATTTTGAATTTAGTTACTAACAAAATAAAATATAAATTGATGGTGTTTCCAATCTTAATCGATTCCTGTTATAGACAAAACGTGTAAATTTGGTAACAGTTGACAGGAACCCCTCTGTCAAATCTAACTGTCATAAACGTAATTAAAACTGTGATGCCATAGACAGATCTGCTTGTCTGAGACCACAGACAAGCAGTGTCTGTGGGTTATCATATCAAATAACCCAGACGTATCGTCTTGTTGACAGTTAAAACCGTTTAAACTGCGTTAAAATGTGAGATAATATTTTTGGAATATTTATAATATTGGATATTTATTATGCTTATCTTACGAAAGTACGTGTATCTGAGAGAACAGTTCATGCTCCCAATTATGTGAGACATAGAAGGGGCCAAACGCGGTGAAGGAGAAATATCCAGAAGAAATCTTAAAGAACGGGAGGTTAAACCAGAGACAAAAGCTTCGATATCCAGAACCAAATTTAGGAAAAAATAAAAGTCGAATGTTGGAGAAAATAAGAAACTAGTGGGCAAATAAAAGTGATAAGACGTTACAAAAATGAATTATCTTTACTCAGCGTCTTCCACCTTGGGAGCTTTATCACAAATAGACTACTAATAATGAAACTGCTTGAAGCTAGAAAATACCAACACATCGAAAATTGTCAGGTATACTTTGAGAAGTTGGTCTTAAACCACACTGACAACAAATTCTCCCCAAAGTTAATCAACTTGTTGGAAGTTAATTACTTAAGTTTAAAGCGTTCCTACGGCCAGTACCACAAAATGTTGGTTAACTGTGATAACTTGTTTTCTCAGGTGAATGTGTTGATACAGCTCTGTTACCAAATGATCACTGAAGGTCTGTCGTGTGGTATTATAGTTTATTCAATGAATGTTCCGACTTGGCATGAGCGCAATTAGTGGCACTTGAATATAGGTCTGACACGTGGAGTTGCTAAGTGGACTTTCCTTCGACGTACGACACAGTAATTACTTGTTAAATTAGTACTTTGGGTTAATTTCAACAACAGTAAAATGAAAGAATATAATAATATAATAACGTGCGATAGTAACAATATAAAAACAAAAGTGTAAAAGGCATTGTAAACAATAATAAAGTCCACGATTGCTGTGTGATTGTTGAGTGTGAGTAAACAGAGTATGATCGTGGATTTTATTACGCGTTCTAATAGAACAGGCAGCAATGTTGCTATAGTTGCAGCTGGCTACATAGCATACATTGAACAACTTATGCTTTAGTTCAAATGAAAGGTAATAAGAAAGAAAGTACGTGGCTACTAGAAAATCTAATCTAAAAATTTACATTGCTTTCAAGTGAGATAGACTGTATGAATAGGTTGTTCAGTTGCGTGCTGATGCGCAACGGTGGTTAGTTAGTAGGTTAAAAATAAAATATTGAAAATAGAATGTAAAAATGACTGTTACTGACTGAACTGTT
Organism: Stictocephala bisonia; assembly: GCA_035578905.1. NCBI lineage: Eukaryota > Metazoa > Arthropoda > Insecta > Hemiptera > Membracidae > Stictocephala > Stictocephala bisonia. The sequence continues at coordinate 67,113 of JAQJVL010001900.1, forward strand.
ATAATTTTGATGAATGAATAAATAATGAATATAATACCGGAAACTAATTAATAATAATTATGAAAGTTAAAAATGGAATAGAAATGAGGTAAATTAGAAGGAGGACGGAGCTGAGTGCGTCCGTTGTTTCTTGCTTCTAACTTGATACTGTTCCCTTCCCCCGAAGGGTAGGGGGCCTGGGAGTTCTGACCTTCACCAGCCATGACGAAGACCCAACATAGGTCATTATCATTGATAAATTTAATTGTCATTTTATTAATAGTAATATTTCATCTAGTGAATGGCCCCACTGATTCGGATGATTAGAAAGGCATTTAAGTTATCTTGTCTCATGAATATTAAAACTAAAACCAGTTAATACTTCTTTATTGCCATTGGAGGTTTAACTTATTATTGACATTGAATCTCTCAAAGTGAATATCAGTTGACAAAATAAAACGTCTATTTTACATTTTTATACACTCATTTTTCACATTTTCTCATAAAATTCAAAATCAATATTTCCCCACATCTTAATTTTAAATATAAGTTCTTTACAATATTTTCACATAAAAAGACTGAACTCTAATATAAATTAACACAATCCCTACTTTATCCTCAATCGACCAGCCCCCTCCTTGCACTTCATGTGGCGTTGATGTTCGTATGTTTAGAGACCCGAGATTCCCCGTTTGCTCCATATGCTGTATTTTGGCCATAAAATACAGATCTAAGGTCAGTACGATCACTATGACGTAAAGCAAACTTCAAGGAATAGTCTAATGTGTACGGCTACATATAAGTTCTTCACAATCCCGAGGCATATAGTTTGTATAGTAAATTACTAATACATAACAGGCTTGAAACCTATTTGTACATTAGTTTTAAATTGAATATATCATGTACTGTGTAGTGAGTACAATACTACAAACTCAGTTAGACTGGTTCGACTTGGCCCTTTTATTATATTAAGTTGCAGCAACAAAACACTGTAATGAAGCACTGGAAATCACTATAAATTATGAATGTGATCATAACTAACATCATAAACTCTTAGAATAAAACTATAAAGAGATTTTAAAATATTTGAACAACTTTAGATGGATACTTTATAATATATTAAATAAATATCCCAATATTATAAATATCCAGAAAATACTACCCCACATTTTAACGAAGTTATAACGGTTTTAAATGTCGACAAAAGGAAATGTCTGAGTTACCTGATATGAAGTGTCTGAGACAAGCATTCCTGTCAGATGCCTCTATACACAGTTAGTCTCTGACTCCACCGGTTTATGACGTTTAGATGGTCAGATTTTACAGAGGTATTTCATAAGAGGAAACGTCTGGGTAACCTGATATGAAGTGTCTCAGACGTTGTGTCAGAAGACCCTCAACACCGTCTGTATCTGACACCACATTTTTTAATTATGATTGTGGCAAATAGCCTTCTCAAAGGGATCACCTTTGTCAGGTGTTTTCTGGCTAAACATCTAGGTTACCTGATATGAAAGGTCTCCAACAAGATCTGTTGAGACCTCTCAACACCGTCTGTCTGACTCAACAGTTGTAATTATGTTTGTGACAGACAGCCTTCTCAAAGGGATCACCTTTGTCAGGTGTTTTCTGGTTAAACGTCTGGGTTACCTGATATTAGAGGTCTCAGGCAAGGAGATCTGTTAAAGCCTCTCAACACAGTCTGTCTCTGACACATTTGTAATTATGTTTGTGGCAGACAGCCTTCTCAAAGGGATCACCTTTGTCAGGTGTTTTCTGGCTAAACGTCTGGGTTACCTGATATGAGAGGTCTCAGACAAGGAGATCTGTTAAAGCCTCTCTACACCGTCTGTCTCTGACACATTCGTAATTATGTTTGTGGCAAATAGCTTTCTCAAAGGGATCACCTTTGTCGGGTGTTTTCTGGCTAAACGTCTGGGTTACCTGATACGAAGTGTCTCAGACAAGAAGATCTGTAAAAGCCTCTCAACACAGTCTGTCTCTGACACCACATTCGTAATTATGTTTGTGACAGACAGCCTTCTCAAAGGGATCACCTTTGTAAGGTGTTTTCTGATAAACGTCTGGGTTACCTGATATGAAGTGTCTCAGACAAGGAGATCTGTTAAAGCCTCTCAACACCGTCTGTCTCTGACACCGCAGTTGTAATTATGTTTGTGACAGACAGCCTTCTCAAAGGGATCACCTTTGTAAGGTGTTTTCTGGCTAAACGTCTGGGTTACCTGATATGAAGTGTCTCAGACAAGGAGATCTGTTAAAGCATCTCAACACCGTCTGTCTCTGACACATTCGTAATTATGTTTGTGACAGACAGCCTTCTCAAAGGGATCACCTTTGTCAGGTGTTTTCTGGCTAAACGTCTGGGTTACCTGATATGAAGTGTCTCAGACAAGAAGATCTGTAAAAGCCTCTCAACACAGTCTGTCTCTGACACCACAGTTGTAATTATGTTTGTGACAGACAGCCTTCTCAAAGGGATCACCTTTGTCAGGTGTTTTCTGGCTAAACGTGTGGGTTACCTGATATGAGAGGTCTCAGACAAGGAGATCTGTTAAAGCCTCTCAACACAGTCATTCTCCGACACCACATTCGTAATTATGTTTGTGACAGACAGCCTTCTCAAAGGGATGAGCTTTGTCAGGTGTTTTCTGGCTAAACGTCTGGGTTACCTGATATGAAGTGTCTCAGACAAGGAGATCTGTTAAAGCATCTCAACACCGTCTGTCTCCGACACCAAATTTGTAATTACGCTTATGACAGTCAGGTTTCACAAAGCAATTACCGTCACCTGTCTAAGATGCTCTCAAACCAAGTATTATATACTTCATAAAATACAGTATAGACTACAATAGTACGTTTTAGTTACTATAAACATATTAAATGCATTAAAAATATTTTAAATAAATGTAAATATATAATATAACGAGCATAGATATTTCTTACAAATGTTATCGTCTTGAACATACTGCACCTTTTACCTAATTACGATTTTTAGCAGACGGTTGTAAGTCTCAGAATAAACTTTACACCAATTCATAACATAACCACGTTGTGACACTAAACTAATTACTTTTGATATCACGTCACACAATTACAGCCCAAAAACTACCCTGCAAATGGGATTGCTTACGGCCCATCCGTTACTCTGCAGGTAGGACTCCTTACGACCCATCCGTTATCCTGCTGATAGGACTTCATACGGCCCATCCGTTTATCTCCTTACATGAATAAACTCTACCACTCGTTACTCTTGCTATACATGTTATGTTATAGCAACGCCTATACCCGTTACTCTTGCTGACATGTTCCCTTATCACCCACCTATTTCCCTGTTTACATGACTTCTTATCGCCCACCTATTTCCCTGTTTACATTACTAATTATGGCCCACCCGTTACCCTCCTGATAGGTTTAGTACCTTATCACTTATTTCTCCTACTGCATATTTATTGATGATGTTTAGTTCAGCGTAAGAGGAATCAACCATCAAAACTTGGTACTTGAAAGTATTACCATTCTATGAAAATATTTTATATGGTTGGAAAGTTTAACAACATAAGTTCTTGTTCTAATACACAGATGTTCTCATATTTTAATGTTAACTATGTAATAAGTCGAAATAGCTGTTAATAGTAGCCCATATACACTCGGTTATGTAGAGTGTAAGCGATTGTTAGACATATATTTGTTTAAGAACTATTACAATCCTGAATATTGTTAGATTGTTATTCATAAAAGGTTATAACTGTTTTTGTCCAGTTTAACAGTATTTGTAGTTTATTTTGTAATAAATTTGTAGTCACTGATTTTTTCCAACAAATACTTAAATATATATTAAGTTAATTGTTAGTAAAAAATAACTACCGATATAGTAAGAGTTATTTTTCCTGCTCTGCTAGTTTCAAATGTATGTAAATATATTAACTTTTTTAAGATGAAATTCAAAAGCGTTGTGAATATATGTAATGTTGTTCTATTCATTTTTAATATTATTTTATTTTAGGTTCACATTTCTTATCTTATTTGAACTCTATTTTTCTAGTTCAGTGAATGTCTAGTTCAGTGAAAATAACTCATAGCGTTCATAACTAATTAATTATCTTCTAAAAGATGGTTAATAATATTTTAATACAGTAAGATAATTATTTTAATCATTTTACTACTTGAGACTGATGTTTGTAAAATAGGTAGTAATCACAGACCTATGGCATTGGCCAAAGCTAAGAATGGCAAAAAGTTACATATGACGAGAACAAAGTACAATCAGCTGATTAATGTTTCCGTTTGTAGCCGCTGGAGAGAGGAGCGCTGCCTGCACTAACTCTCTCTAGCGGAAGAAAAATCAACCTTTGTTCTTATCAGTAAATTATTGTTCCTAGCCTTAAATGTTGTGCGGTTATTTGTAAGTGAGCACTTGAATGAGTATTTGTAAGTGAGCTAGTGATTTATATATTTTTTAATATTGTTTCGGTGAAAATATTATTATTTTATTCAGTGAACATAATATTTGTTTAATTGTTTAATTTGTTTAAATCCATACAAATGCTGTGAAAAAATAACCGTGAATATAAATGTCTTATAAGAAAATATATCTAAATATCTCGTTTTAGTGTTTTGTATATGATAAATAGTGCAATGAAGAATGTTATTTAAATGGCCTAACTATTATTCATCACACAGAATATACCTCTACTTCACTTACTACCATTCAGGTGAGTTAACCTATGAAGTCATATTTTTAGGTTATGACTAGGTTACACCCCATTTATTTGTTTGTTATAAAGGTAATTATGCAATTTATACTCATATATAAAACTTGAAAGTGTGAAAAAATAATTAGGAAGAAAAATAATTAAGGTAAATAAGTTCTTAATACAAACTTTAGTGAAATTGGCTTTTCCAATAATTTCGTCGAAAAACGTGATTTTTGCTAAAAAGTATATATCTTGAAAATGTTGCTACTGTTTTATCCATTTTAGACAAAGTTTTCCTTTTTCAGTAAATGAGTATAAACTGCATAATTACCGGTGTTTTTATGCATTTTGTAGATCATTCTTAAGTCTTGAAATGTTGATACGAGTAGGTTAACTCAGGAAAATATTTTCAGAAAAAAAATTGTAGTAATTATGCACTTTCTTGCCACCTCTGAAAATACGCTTTCATGTTGAAAAGGTGGTGAAATATGCGTTTATATCTCTTGAGGAGTTAGATTTCATCCGCATAAAACTTGTTTTTTACCGAAAAATCGAAAACTAGTTTTTTATCTGATGGTGAAAAAACCAACTTTTTTAAAATAAGTTATTTTTTGACAACTTTTTCGTTTCTCGTGCTTTTTTTTATGCTCAATACAAATATATAACTGGTTTTGAAGTAAAATTATTTTTTTCTGCTCTAAAAATGCATTTTTTACTGACATAACCAAACATAACCTACCTTATCCTAATTGTCTATTTTCTCAATAATAATTCGTAATTTGCGTTAAATTCAAGTGTTTGACCTCCGTGACGGCCTCCCGGCTGTCACTCTGGTGGGAATATAGGTGAATTAGGTTTTTGTGATTAATAGTTGTTGTATATAATGATCGCGTAATGGCTGCTAATCACGATTCGCCACGATAGTAGTTTTTCCGTTATATCTCGAGAAATATTTGTAATAGACTAAAATAGTTTTCAAATTTGTATTCAGCGTAAAAAGACACGTCAAAATAAAAAATTGATTAAATTACCATTTAAATTAACAGAAATATGACAAAAATACTAAAAGTTGTGACATTGGTTTTTTGGAATTTTTCGGTAAAATACGTTATTTCTGCGGAATAAAAAGCATATATCGTGAAAATACAGCCAATTCTAGGCCCAATTCAAGCAAAATGTTCCAATTTTGTTTGGTGGCAAAAAACTGCATAAGTACCAACATTATTTATCCACGGAAAGCTTGATTAGTGCTATTTATATGTGAAAACCTACTGTTTAACAAAACGTTTATACTACTCATTATGACATATGTTGAAGAATGTTTTATTTTGACGAGCATCTATACGCTGGGACCGAATTTTAAAACTATTGTGGTTTTTGAAAACTATCCCTTAAGTTATCACGGTATAAATATTCTCGCAATGAATCGTGTATTATATCGGAACATGTTTATGATAATAGCAACAACGAGACGATAACCACAAGAGATGAATTTATGTACATTTTAACCGTTAGATCACCTGGCAGAAACCTGATTTCAATACAAAGCACAAAATTGTGTTGAAAATATGAAGGTTTATTTTTGATTAAACCAGATATTTCGTTATATTACTAAAGTGTGGACTCTATTGGAGCCATGTAACTGAGTTGGGACTGACTCTAACCTCACTATTATGATTATTTTTCTGAGGCCCGTCACAACATTCAGGTTTTAGGGCTTGCAATATTATAGGGTTTTTTCAAAAAGTTTTGTGTGTCAACTATTTTTTCATAAAATCAGCTTTTATTATTTTTTATAATAGCAGAAATTATTTTTTCATAATTTCATAATCTTACTGTATCATCATGTCACTATCAGTATATTAATTTGTAAAATTGGTGTTTACCGTTGATAAATAAATATATGATGTCCTGGATTCGTTGTATGTGTGTTTTGCTTATAGGGGCTAGCAAATAGCAAATGTAGCCACCATTACAAAACCCACGGTAACTGTTCCAGGGACAAAAACTGTTCTAGGAAACTTCACCGTAGAACAGTAGGTTTCCTAAGAAGGATTTGTTTTAGAATTTACTTGTTTGCAAGTAAAAAAATTATAAGTACTTGTAATAAGCAAGCTATAGGCAAAATTAAACTAGGTTTTTTATTAGTTTTTCGTCCATACTATATATTTGAGTAAACTGCTTACTACAAGTTTCAAATATTATTTCTGATTTTCACAGCAAAAAATTATTATTTTCTCTTTCACTCCATCGTCGACTAGCAGAAAATAAGTTTAGTAATGTACCATCAAAGATCTTCCGCATTTATTCATCGTTTCTCTTTGCAATAATCTTTTATTAGCATATCTTGGCAGAAATGTAGTGATCTACAATCAAGAAAATGAATTTCCGTAATAAAGACACGCTTGATAAAAAAAGAGTAATTTTGTACTATTGAAAATAAATGATCAGTTTAAAATAACAAACTTATAAACTATATTCAGTAATAATCAATCATCATAATTAATTTATTAAAAATTTGTAAGCAAGGAAATAAATATTAAATTTGTCAACATACTGGCAACAAAATAAAAACCTCCACGTATTTCACAATTCACAAAAAAAATATGTAAAAGAACAAGTGAAACAATCAGAATTATTGACTTTAATATAGCTTGCTTTCATTCAATTATATTTATGGATTTGAAATTTTTATATACAAATTATATGTATGGATTTGGTACCTCTAATAGTCTGATTTTGGAAATGAATGTTAGGCTATTAGTATTATATTTACTACAATGACGTAAACACAATGACGTAACTACAGGAGAACTATCGTAATAAGATCAGGATTAGTCGATCGTCCCAATATACTGTAATGGTATTGTTAACTCACGTAGTAACTACGTCGTGAGGGGTGGAGTCGTTCACGAAATGTGCCAAATACGGGGTTTGTTCACAAATATGTACAAATGTGTAACAAAATATCCTCTGTAACGAACTGTCCGGACACCGGGTTGATTAGGTAGTGTTGGAAAGGGTCTGTTTTATGATTTACATGTTACATTTTACTGAAAAAAAACATGCAAAGGGAAAATTTATGTTTCAGAACGAATAATATGTTAAAGGATTGATTGTCAGTAAACATAAGTTAGTAAATTTCCCTCTTAAACCCGAAATTGTCTCAGTTTAAAACAACCACCCTCTTGTATATGAGGTTAGCGAATTTTGCCGTTTTATATTTTCTGTTTTTTTTCGGTAACTTTCGCAAGTGAATAGTTATCATAATTTGTTTTAATATAGAATCTTGCTTTTACGCCCAATGATATTTGATAGTATTTCGGTATTGGCAATTTTAGTCGCTTCGCAGATGTTGAATTTTTATTACCAGAGGGTAGAATCATATATGTATAAATATATATATAAATATATATATATATAAATATATATATAAATATATATATATATATATATATATATATATTCTTAATACTTTTTAATACGCGGGAAACTCTAAATTGTTGCAAAAGTTACTTTTTCTGGCATATCCATTATTTCCCATGATTTTTAATCGTATCCAATCATTTCACGTAGTTTTTTATGCTAAACATGACTTTGAAATCTAATATGGTCTACGACAAATAATTATTTCTCCAATATCTACGAAAACTACTTTCTTGGTAAACGAATTATTTTGGCCATATGCCTAATGATAATCAAAGCTATGAATAACCACAAAAAACGAATTTGCATGTATTCCCACCGGAAGAACGCCGGACGTCCTGGAGACCGGGCACCCTCTTTTAATGCAAACTACGAATTTCAGTTAAGTATATTATATATTACTAGCTGAAACCGGCGGACGTTGTCTCGCCTTTCATTTTCATGAAAAGTAAACTGCAAAACAAATAATTATTTTTTTTTTATTTTCACGTTTCAACACGTTTTAATTACTGAGGAAAAGGGTTAACACCAAATACAGATCACCTGATCAAGTAAAAGTAGTGTGTGCTACACTCTCAAGGTGAAATGTAGAACTACAATAAATCAAAACATATACAGTACTGTTGTTGTGAGAACTTCAATCTGCTTATGGCATGTGAAACTACATTAAACCACACAGTCATATGTTTTTTGTAAACAATTCAGATTCTCCATTTGAATAACATGGGATCTTTAGAAGCCCGTGGGGCGGGACCCTGTCGACGGATCTGCATCAAACTTCACAGAAACCATCTCGGGAGTATACAGAACAACATCCTAAAGTTTCATGGCGATCGGTTGGATGGTTTTGCAGCGCATAAACTTCAAACTCATATATATACAAACATCCTCTTTTATAAATATGTGTAACAAAATATCCTCTGTAACGAACTGTCCGTTAAGATATACAATTAGGTTAGTTTCAGTTATGTTTGGTTGGGAAAATAAAAAGTCGCCTTTTTTTGGCAAATACAATTTTATTGCACAATAATTATTTGTGTTGAGCTCAAAATTTCATATTAAAAAAAATCGAAAAAGGAACTATTCTTAATTTTTTTTTTAATCCAGTTTTACACTTGAAATCAACCTTGTCAATCGATATAAGCTCATATTTTACTACGTTTTGTACAATAAATTATATTTTCAAAAACATATAGGAAGCGGATTTCTACCATTACTTCATTAGCGATTTAATATTCTTAGTTTCAGAACTGCTCAAGGAATTGTAGGATTACCAACGTTCTCCGCTTTACACACAGTAACGTAGTAAATTTACCTATCGGAAGTCAGGCATTTAAATAACATGTATAGGTCTACCTTTTGTTATGAGTAAACTTTATACTATATTAAATTCAACCTAAGATTAAATGTACTATTTCGAGTACAAATTTCTTTACAAAAATAAAATATTTAAATAGTAAGAAATAACATATTAGTACATACACATTCCTATAATAATACTTAACATTATTAATAAAATCTTTGGAAGTGTTATATATAGGTAAATTTGCATTATTAGTTATAAATTAGGTGCTATTTTAGTTTATAATGGATAAATGTTAAACATATAAGTAAAAATGAACTCTCATTTCTTTTACTTCAAAATGAAAACGTACTTCATCTGGGGTACCTTATCCGCTACGTAAAGAGTTAATCCATCAAGCCATATTGCAAGTCATTGTTGCCAAACTTTTCTATAGACTTCCATGATTAGTTGTATTCCTTATTTTTCATTTATATTGGAGATGCGGCATTATATTTTATCAAATGTTCAACAAATTTTACTAGATACAACTGGTTTACTAAGATTGAATAATTTAATTTATAAAATAAAACATTGAATATTGAAAATATTGTTCGTTAAAGTTACTTTGTATCTATTGTATTCTGATTTCGAACAATAAATTAATGCTTTTAGAGAAATATTTATTACCATCATAAATATAATCAGCAACTTGTACATAAAGGGTTTTACGTTTTGGTAATTGATTGTACTACTTACAGGATGCCTTGTATGAAGAAGCTTCAAATATACGATCTATTTGTTGCTATAAAATATAAATGTAGGTACTTTTAAGGGCCACAGGTCCAAAATAACGAGGTGACCTTTTATTTACACTTGCAAATCAACTCAATCACACGCTATTAGATATTTACAGGTTTAAATTACTTAAAGTATAATAATAAAAATAATCACTGATTCGGTTTTTTTTATTTATTTTTTTTAGTTTTACTGCTACTTCCATTGCAAATACTCACACGTACTGAGACGTACTGACCTCGACGGTTGAAGGGTGCCATTATAAAAAGTATCACTGCAAGTCTATATGGTTCAAGACATGGTCTTGGAGACGGTTTTTTAATGGTAATTTAGGTCCTTTTGGGCGCTATTCCGAACGGTTTTCCACCATAAGGGCAACTAATTACCAGTCATAATCGTTTGAGTGCAACTGGTCTTGATCATTGTGTGACATAGATAAAGGGAAGTGTGCAATTACTCTCGCAGTCCTCTCGGTATTTTCCGTGATATGTGTCAGTACATAACGTAACCAAAAAGTACTTAATTATCTATTGTATAATTTACAAGTTTAAATCTCTTACAAGTTGTACCTTTCACTGTGGATCCCACTATATAATGTTTTTAAATTAATATTTTTAATAAGCAGCATAACAAACATAAATAATATGTTTTATGAGGATCTGTTTACCAATTTAAACGAATAATCAATTTATTTAATCAAATAACTAAAAAAGATTTGGAAAATAAATCCTCTTCATAAAACACATGTATTATAAGTTTTATTTTGAACAAAAAAATTATAAGACGACTGTAAAGAGTTTACAGCTTTCAAGAGTTATAAATAGAATCCATAAGAGCCCTCCACACCCTCAAAGAGGGTTTAATGTACAGAAGCTTACATGAAAACTTTTAAAAAAGAATGAAGTAATTTCAAATAATAATACGTAGCAATTTAATACTATAATGTTCTACTAACTTATTACACGAAATATTCTAAAAGAATAATATTATTTTTTTTTACGTATGAAAAAATAAGCCATGAATAAAAGTTTTGGTAAGACCCCTTTATGAGGAAAATATTAAAAGTTCTTTATTAATACTTTTTAAACAGTCTTTGGGGTAGTTAATTACGGGAATTGTTTGTGACTGGAGCCTTTTAAGTGACTCCTGGAAAATACTCTTTTAATTTTCCATTTTATGTCAAAAAGTGGCCCTTTGTTTAGAGTTAATATAATTCTTTGGGTTTTGTTCTTTTTAATTTTAGATGCAAAGTTCATTATTATTTAATGGCAAAGTTTGTTTTTGATAATGGTCTTAGGTAAGGGTTTTTCGTGTTTCGATCTTTTTTACAATATTTCTTGTGCATATTCAGTAAGCCGTTTTAGTTGTAGTCCATTATAATGTTTTTTAATTATATTTTCTTTTTAGCCTACCTCTTAATTTATTTTATGTATTATCTCACCACTGCATTCGTTAAGCCATCTTATGTCAACAATAGTAGTGAATAGACACCAGCTACTTGAGGACAAAGTTGTGTGGAGATTTTAGGTGGTAGGTTCTATGCTCGGCCCTCTTAATATAGATAAGTCGTCCATTCAATGGTTTCTATCGGCATGAACATAACTATGGAATATGTGATGCTGTGTTGCGTGGTAGTTATATTCCATATGTTGTATAGGCGAGAGAACTTAGTATCATCCTGAGAAATTAGGTGAAAATCAGTCCAATACTACGTAGTTCGGATTCCACGTAAAGATGCGAGACCATTAGTTGCCCTGGGTCCTGAGCATGTATCGAACTTAGTGACCAGACTACTCAGGTCATCCACACTCACCCTACACTCATGTAATCGATCTGATTCGCCTTTACATAAACACAAAGCTGTGTCGGCGTTTCATATCTGAGCATGTCATACACAAAGTTTAATTAATGTAAACCGTATGTATACCTTTAAATTTATCTTTCTGTATTTCAAGTAAATATACAGAAATGTCCATATTTACCATGTACATTTCCATATTAATTAGTAAATAGTACTAATTAATACGACAATTTCTTTTGTTAAAAACTAATTTATTTCTCTAATTTACCACCATAACTTTTAAATTAGCATTTCTTAACTTAAGTTTGGCGTAACGTAGTCTAAAAATGTTGTTTTTATCATTTTTTTGGTAAAATGTGAGGTTTTTATATTGACCTTTTTTTGATATTTTTAGACAGCCGTCATTTTGAAAATGATAGTCTTAGACTTACAGCCTTTTACACCAAAAGATAAACATTGAGACCAAAACTCAATATTGTATGGAAAACCGGTTTTGAAAAAATCCAAATTAAAATATATATATATATATATATATATATATATATATATATATATATATATATATATATATATACAGACACACAAACAGAAAACGAATCGAGAAAGGACACATGTTATATGGCATTATTTGTTAATATTGACCTGACAAACAATCCTCTAAAATGTGTGACGGTCGAAGCTGGACAACCAGTAAAGAGATTAAAAGAAAGGGAATTTCTATTGTTACAAAAATTGTTGGCATTATTATATACAACCAACTGGCGTGCGAAAAACATAATGAAATGAACGTGTGTGTGTGTGCGTGTGTGTGTGTGTGTGTGTGTGTGTGTGTGTGTGTGTGTGTGTGTGTGTGTGTGTGTGTGTGTGTGTGTGTGTGTGTGTGTGTGTGTGTGTGTGTGTGTGTGTGTGTGTGTGTGTGTGTTTGTGTGTGTGTGTGTGTGTGTGTGTGTGTGTGTGTGTGTGTGTGTGTGTGTGTGTGTGTGTGTGTGTGTGCGCGTGCGTGCGTGCGTGCGTGCACGTGCGTGTGCGTGTACGTGTGTGTGTGTATATTTATTTTTTGTTGAACTTAGTAAAATTTTGAGTTTACTACGGTCGGTTTTACATAGAAAAATACCATATTTCACAAGAATTAAAAAACAGTAAAATCCATGGGTTTCCAATACGTTGACAAAAATGTTAGGCTTTAAGATTTTATATTTGGTTAGTGCCTTACAACACAATTATTCATCCATTGTAATTGTTAATAGACAAACCAAATTTGAAATATATTATTGATTTTTGAAATACATATTTATGACTTTGACTTAGATCATATTTTTACATAATAGTAGTTTATTTTTGAGAATACAAAACTCGTTTTACTATGCGATAAGACAAATTATACATCAGTGACCGACTCCATATTGTATGAATATTTTCTATGTGTATTATTATTTAGCAATTAAATCCAACATATCCATACTATTAAATAATTATACAGGAAATTAATATTCCGGTTAAAACCAACAACAAAGTTCTCAGTGTAAAGGACAAATGTATATACTGTATATAAAGGTTTATTATGTAAAATACTGTTACGTACTTCAAAATAAAAAAATATTCTATTATACTTGAAATACTTCTAGAGTGATAACATTTTGCTGTTAGAGATGTACTGTTTATCAGAACAAAAGTGGTACAATTGTTAATTTTTAGAAGCTACTAGTATTGGAATAACGTTCCTTTTACATAATGATAAAAGCTCTATTTCTTTTTTTATATTAGCTAAATATTTCCCAAAAATAAACACACCAGTTTTTTTATTATTCTACTCGTTGTTAATTGACAATTCAAACTTTATTTAATTATTTTATTTAAGATTTTGGAGACAGAAAAAACTACTTGACATAATCTTCTAACTAATGTATATTCAATAGATACATGCTGTAATACAAATAAAGGTATTGAATGTAATATAAGTGCAAAATAAATAATTACATTTATTAAAAAGTACTAATGATTTAATTAAACTTCCTTATAAAGTTTAACAGAATAAAACATAAGTGTTTTAGTTAATATTATTAATAAAAACCTAGTGTATGAAATATGTTATAAACAACAAGTGTGTAAACATTGTTTTAACTAAAGTTTGATTATTATAGTAAAATTAGGATGTTATAAAAATCAAATAACTTTTGCTAAAACTTCTTAACATGTAATAATGTATGTATTATTCCTGAAACGAAAACATAAACATACTAAACATCTTTTTGGCTCCATAATCAAAGTTATAATTATTACTTAACTCTAAACATATGAATAATAAAAGTTATTCGGAAAAGGTAAATGCTTCTTTGAAAATAGCTGTGGTTTGAAATGTCCCAGGTACAATTAGTGTCTGCCGACACAGAGCACTAACTCAATAATTACTGTGAGTCCATTGCTCTCTGAGAGAGAAGAGAGAGACTGTAGCTGAGTATTTTTGCCAACTCAAAATGAAAATATGACAGTACTATTACAATTTTGCAATTTACACTGTTGTGCAAATTATGAATTAAAACAAAACTATGTAAAGTTCTTTTGTTGAATTGTAGCCATAGTTTGATTGTGATTTGTTTATGAAACTTTAAATAAATGTTTGTCACGTCAGCAATACAAATGCATCGCTGAACATAACAAAAATATATTTTTATTTTCATCAATTTTTATATTGAATAGTGTAGTCTTATCTTTTAATATTTTCTTAAAATGTAATAAAACATTTCATTAATTTTAAGTAATAATAATATTAGTAACGATAAATAGTACACTAAACTAATAACGCTAAGTAATATTTCATTTTTCCGATACAGTAATCATGACGTATGCTCAGGGACAAACTTACCTCCATACAGGTGACATTGCTGAGTAAGTTCTGCCTCTACTCTGATGTAGATTAGAAGCCAAGCTGTTTGCTGGTGACTGGTTTATGTCTACAAAGTAGATCAGCCAGTATCAGCACAGGGGCGTCAACGTTGTGCTGAGGAGCAACGGCTGAGTCCAGCTTTGTCATCAAATTACAATACCAAACGAGGGTTTAGTTTGTCTATGTCCAACTTAGGTCACTCTGCTGACAAGACGTTTATACGTGGACTCTTGAAAAGTATTAGATATATTTATACAGCTGTAACAACGCAAATCAGCTTTATTGCTCCTATAACTTATATTTTTAATTCATATAAAAAAATAATAATATAACCCTTTTATATATTCATTAACTATAGTGTCATAATTATTAATGTTATGAACATAATTATTGCTAAAAATATATTAAATATCACATAGTATAATCTTCAAATGTATATGTTGATAAAGGAACAAATGTACATCCTTTAACTATATACATTAAAATGCTGACGTAATTTTATTACATTGTAAAATTCTGCACATAGTGATTAATATACGTATTACTGTAATAAAAAGATAAAAACAGAAAGGCAGGTTTTATAGACATAAATGACATTGATGAAACATACTGTGATAATTCTTGTGGTTAACAAACATTCCTGACCTCCAGCCCACTCATAAACGTATCTGTTTAATGTCCCACCCACCAAAACACATACATTGGCGATGGAATACATGCCCACCCATTTACGTATAGTTATTACAGTATTCTCGCCCACCAATACACGTACAGTTGTTATAAGCCTCTCACCCACGTACAGTTTATACGTACGGTGGTGACGAATCCTCTCTCACTCCTAACCAATCAATGATTAGTACTTATTTCATAAAGTGCAATATTTATAAGCAAGCTGCCTCGGCTTGTACAGTAAACTGTATATTACAATAATAAATAAAATTACACTGTTTTTAAATTTTAAAATAAATCATAACATTTCAAAGCTAAATTTAAGTAATAATGTTGGTATAAAATTAAACGAATTGTATATTTACATTGGTGATTAACTGATAACTCACAATGTACGTAATGATCGATTAAGTAATAATTTACATAAGACCGAAATGCGAAAAAAAAATACATAAACTTAAATATTACTAAACTCATAGGAAATTTGAATACAATAACTTATTGTACTAAATAAAGAAAAGAAGATATAATGATGGAGTTTGTTCGATTGCAACGTATTTTATGAAAACGTTATTTACATAGTGGTTAAAATAAACTTGTTTTTAGTTATATTTACGAGATTGAACAATAATGAAAACAAAACTAAAAGTTTCATTAATTCGTCATTATAATATATTTTTAAGACATTAACGTACAGTAAAATATTGAACAATTAACTACGACATTAAAATTAAATAATATAACAATGACAGTAAACTATGTGAAAATAAAAAAAGACACTACAATATATAGAGTATATCAAGGTTTTCCAGTTAGCAAGAACTAATCTTGGAGAATATATTTTTAACAGCACTATAAATCCAGCTGAAATACACTCCCATTGTGCGTTTATTAATAGAAAAGTAATTAATTGCATGTTCAGAGTTGTAATAAAATAGATCACTTGAAGCCAACATTGGTCCCTTTGTTGAACAATCTGGGAGTTATCGCTAATTGCATACACGGCTTATCACCCTGTTGTATTGAGCAGGCGGGGGATGAAACTGGACTGTTGGAACAGTCGGAAGGTCTCTGATTGTTCAGGCTCACCCAATCACCGTGTGGCGTTTGTCTTGGGTAAGATGAGTCATGATCTATTACGATCAAAAAGTACTTTTAATATAACGACAGAGAAACCAGTAAAAAATAAATAAAATGACAGAAAAAAGGGTGTTAAAATAAAGCAGCTAGGAACAAAAAATTCTATCCGTTAGTACAAAGTATATTTTCGATAAAACAGTGTGAATGTGTGCTAAAATATATAACTACATTTTAATAGTAAGATTTGTAGTATTTTATTATTATTACAATTTTAAATGTGTAATTTATTACTCAATTTTATATCTTCCACATTTTATTCTATGCACACATCTAAATTTACCGGAGAGTTAGTGCGCATGTACATTTTAAAACAGTTAAGGAACGTAAATTTAGATTTATTTATTATTAATTTTTGTCAAGAAAAATCAAAATATTCTGCGTGGGGAAGACCGTAATTATAAGGTAATGAATTGTAAAATAAATAAATATATAGTTCATCTGATATATGAAACATATGGATATTCTTGGATAGATCGCGTGGCAAGGTGCGTGGGTCGAAATCCCTGTAAGTGTGTGGATTACTGGGTGGGTTAATACCATTGTAGTGTGTGGATGGGTGAGTGGGTCAGTATCACTCTATGTATGGGTCTCTCTTAAAACCTCTTAATGCCCGCACCATAAAAATATCTTTAAAAAAAATATTTTCACATTAAACTATGTTACTGGAGCTGCAAATAAGAATAATCCGAAGAAATGTAAAAATCTTTTAAAATATAGAAATTGTAGAACTGGGTCATATTTGGCACGATGGGCAATAAGGGTAAACTTGATTTCTGGGAAAAACAGCCTTTATTGCCCACTGTGCCATTTTTGACCCAGTACTTTACTTCGTGATTTGGATAAATAAATAACAAATATTAAAAGAAAAACTTATCTTTATTGTTATTATTAAAACTTATTATTAAAAAACAGTTGTCTTTGGCATTTATAGGCCTATTTATTGGTGAAAGTCTGTGAAGCAGTTTTTATTTTTATTCAGGCATAAATGCACTGAGCATTTAACACATTTTATATTGAACTTGTTGGTGCATAATGGATGCCGAAATCTCAATCTTTGGTCCACTACAATAGGCCAGTGGCCAGTACTGTCACGACGGACAGTGGGAACTGGAACAGGTTCTGCATTTCTTCGCTTTTTTGTCTCAAAAGCTTTGGAATTTGACGAAGATGGCCTACCTCTTTTATTTTGATCTTTGTTTTCTTTACATAGGCATTCAGCCACCTCAAATTTAAATGATAGCAAGTCCAAGGTGGCTTTTCTTTTTATTCCATTTGACTGTAAATCTCTTGTATACATTCGCCAGGCTGCAACGCAAGCCATATCTATAAAGTGGAAAAAAAATCGCATGTAGTACTTTTTTGAGTGAATCCTAATTCTGTAGTATTCAATTAGGGCATCCAACAGGTCGACACCCCCCATAAATTTATTATACGTGGTTATTGCATGTGGACATATAACATCAACATCACATTTTCTCTTTTTATCATATCTTAAAATTTTTGATATTGGAGCAGCACTATCAAAGGTTGTTGCAATATAAACTGGTTTATTATCAAGCCACTTTATAGCTCGAATGTTTACTCCATCTATTGTAGATTCTTTTTCTTCAAAAGTACCTCTTCCTTTTTCTTCATAAGTTTTGTCCGACTCAAATGATAATCCTGAAAATCTGTTGAGTCTTATAGTGCTAAGAGATCGAATTCCAATCTTTTCTAATTGAGTTAGCAATGAAGGTGATGAAAACCAGTTATCAAAATATAAAAGATGGTTTTTATCACGTGGAATAACATGTGGAAGAACTGCATTTCCACTTGCACCTATATCAGGCAATGTGGGAGTAGGATTTATTTTGCCAGTATATATTTCAAAGTCATGGGCTAGGCCTGTACTATCTGTTAAGACAAATATTTTATAGCCCCATTTGTGTGGTTTTTTGGGGTTATATTGCTTGAGATGAGATCTCCCTTTGAACGGTACGATCTGCTCATCCACACTCAACATTTGATCTTGAAGTGGGATTTGCTGAAATTTGGAAGTCAATGACTCAACAAGTGGTCTTATTTTGAAAAGACGGTCTCTGTCAGGATCATTAGGTGAAGGGAGATTGTTGTTGTCATTGAAATGGATACAGGATTTTATATCCTCCCACCTATTTCTTGACATGACATTTGCAATTTTGTCCACCCTTGATTGACATTTCCAATACATTCTTGCCCTTGGAAGGTTATAGGCTCCCATATAACAACACAAACCAATAAACTGTTCCATTTCCTTCATGTCTATGTCAAGAGGCTTACTGACATTTTTCTGAACACTATAAAGGTTAGACTGTTCCGCAATTAGTTTAATCAAATCATCGTCAAAAAAGTATTTGAAATAATCAATTGAATCCATCATTGTGGAAGGTTCATTATTGATGTCCCAAATAGGAATTGATTTTATATTGTTTGGAGAGTCTACAATATTCTAAATTGGAATAGACTTTGTAGTTTTAGTATGTTTTTTCCCTCGCTTTGGTTGAATAGGCTTACTTGAAGAGGTATTACTTTGAGAGGTGCTAGGAGAAGTACTGTTAGTTATGGCTGATGTTAATTCTTGTGGTGTGTCTTGGCTATCAGAATCAGTGGAAGTGTCACTTTCATCTGCAATCAGCCACAGTTACTGTTTAGTGAATGAATTTAATTTTTCGAAACACATACTTAGAGCCCAATGTGAAGTTACTTACCGAAAGTTGTTGTCTGTTGGAATCGTTGTATTCTATGATGGAGTTGAGGATTAGGATTATAGTCTGGATCGTCATCAGTGTTATCTGCAAGGCTGTCTTCACTATCCTCTGGGGGTAGAAAGACCATGTTTCCTCTGCTCTTTCTCATTCGGTCCATCTGCAATGGCAAACATTTTTTTATATAATAAAAACTACCACTTGACAGCATGAAGTGCAAATATTTTGCAATATACAAGCTATTTTTTGAACATGATTTAATGTTATAAATTAACTAGATGGATCTTTTCCAATTCAATACAATACAACACCTAATAAATAATAATAAAATGTTGCTTGATATGACTATTTTTATGTTTTCCCCCATAAAAATATAAATCATGTACGTCAAACAAAAACTACCTTTGTTGCCCAGAGTGCCATATTTGACCCAGCTTACAACACCCTTTGTTGCCCAGAGTGCCAAATATAACCCAGTTGCATTTATACAATTATTTTATGAACAAACCTGAATTCTAACTTTATTATTAATTACTAGTAATCTACAATAGTGCTAAAAAGAGCTATGATTAATTCAACTTGATATCTTACCTCTAAATGTTGATGAAAAAGTCCCAAACTTTGAGGTTATGTTGACTGCTGCTTTCATCCAAATGACACAATATGAAATGGAGTGTAGTTCATCATTGTGCCACTAGATTGCAGGAACTACTTCAACTTTAGACAACAACTGTCCCAGATTTGACCCATTGGGTTTTAAAGGATAAAGAGTGGTAAATAAGTTAAATATTAATTTTTTCACTGACTGGGTCAAATTTGACCCACTTGGAAGTAAGAGGTTGAGCTGAACCCGCGATCATATGCATATGAAGCAGACGAGCTAACTACTAGTGCAAGCAAGAGGCCATAAACAAATCACATGCTGCAACAGCAAAATAATGGTTCGATCAGATAAAATTTCTACGCAGACTTACTACCAGAAATGTTCAAAATATTCACAGACGCGTAACCCGGGTAAGACTGCGTCATGCTACTATACACACAGATTACAAGATGCTGACGTTTCGAGTACATTGTATCAGTCATCATCAGGGTGACGCTCCCCATTAAGTAGTACGTACGCTCAACATATTTGCATTTCACACTCGTTGATTGTGCACTATTTACAATTTTTAAATAGTAACCTTCATGTTTCTGCCTGAATTGCGACTAATTTCCTTAAGCATTGCCTGATACAAATAAAAAACGAAGTATTTTATCTTGACTTCAGAATCGGTCTCAAAACAAATTCCAGAAAATCACTTTCAATATACGTTTCGATATGTTTATTTAATATAAGCACACTTTTTTATGAGAATAAGCGGCTGGTTGGATGAGCTACATTGCGCATGCGCCGGCAGCTGGTAGTCCTACTCACTAAACCAGTCAAAGGCCGAGTCACGTAGACTAGTTACCAGCCTTTCCAAAAACATTTAATCGAGAAAAATTTTTGGCATTGAGTCAGAGCCTTTTGAGGGAATAACATTGAGAAAGTTATTAATGCGAATTTAGCATGACCTGGTGTTTGTGTGTTTGTCTATTGCCAACAGCTAGGCCTTGACTAAACTAGCTGTAGGGCAGTAGCTGCTAGCCATAGTTTTCTGTCTTGCCTCACATAGCCCCTCTCGCCGTTTATCCCTTCAACTCTCCCGCGGTCCAATTATTTACATGACAGATTGTCTGAAAACCCCCTAAGTACGGTAAATAAGAATATAATTTGTTCCTCATGACATATTTAATATGCTGTAGTAATTTATTTGAAAGTACTGTGGATTAGAAGATTTCGTTTTTTTTCAATTAAATTTACATTTTTAATACATTTTGCTGTAATTATACGAATATGTCTGAACTAATTATTATACTAATAAATAAATAAAGCTTTATGTTTTTATATTAACTAATAATCCTTTTTGGTTTTTGACAATTTTCAGGCAGTGAAAATGTAACAGTGATTTGATGTAAAGCTGATTTCAATTTGTTATGTTACAAAACATTTTCTACAGAATAAATACTTAGAGAAAAACAAATGATGATGGTTTGAAAAAACGAACAGTGATTGAATGTAAATAAACACCTGTTTTACTGACTTAAAAGCTAACTGTGATTGTTTCTGTAGGTCCAAAAATAATATTGTTTCAGATTTAATAAATAGATAAGTTCTGTTTGCTTGAGATAACTTAAAGGAAATATTACAATATTTATAAGTATATTTAAAAGCAATATTATTTTTTAAAGAAATGTTTATACAATGTATTTCGACATTACAGTTATACCAGTGTATAATATTTGGTTATGCATTATTAAAATATGAAATGTAGTAGTGAACGATCAAACAAGACTCTATAGACAGTTTTTACTATCCTCTTGTTTAATATTAGTTCATGAAAATGGCATTTAGCACTGACATTGGATGAGAAATAAGAATTTTATTTTTATGTAAGAGGTTTAAGGACATGGGGACCTAAGGATTACTCCTGGACGAAAAGGCTTTTCGTCGAGGTCTTTTAAGCTACTTAAAGTTGAATAAAGAGGATACGTAGTGGACCAACGTTACATAAGGATGGGGGGAGGGGGTGTATTACGAAACTATGTTTCCATTTCTACACATAGTTAAACGGTATCTACACATAGTTAAACGGTATCTACACATAGTTAAACGGTATCTACACATAGTTAAACGGTATCTACACATAGTTAAACGGTATCTACACATAGTTAAATGGTATCTACACTTTCAAAAACTAACTATTATTACCATACTTAAACAATTATTATTTTAATAACAATTAATGTTGCCAAATAAGGTCATAGTATGTTGAAACTATACTGAAATTTATAACAATAAATTTAAATTAATTAAATTTTGGAATGAGTCGTATACAGGGGTTGAATATAAAACATCCATAAAATCCTATTTTATAGCATGAAGTCGAGATATTTAAATGCAGAAAAGAGTAGTCAATTTTTGTGGCCAATGTGAGTTATTATATTATTTATAGATTTATATTGATATATCATTTTTTAATTTCTATGACAAGAATGAATTGAACTATCCAATTACCCTCCCAAAATGACCATTCTGTAAGGGTGGGTAAACATCACCGTAAGTGTATTCATCGTATCACAGAGTCTAATAGCTTAATACCCTAATGAAAAATAATTATTGGTAATGTTTCTGACGTTTTATCTAACAAACTATCAGGAAAAACTATGTCCCTAAAATGTTTAAGAATATCGTTATGAAAATTAAATTTCTAGAAATCAGACATATTGTTTGAAAATGAAAAACTGTACGTGAACTGTACAATAGGTTTGTTGTGTAAGTATATTTAACGTACAAGTTGTAGACATGATTATCTTCTATATATATAAAAGGCAAAGCCCTCACTGACTCACTCACTCATCACTAATTCTCCAACTTCCCATGTAGGTAGAGAGCTGAAATTTTGCACACTGTTTCTTTAGGTCTTAAATACTACAACTAAAGTATTTTCATCTAGATAAAGTACTCCTAAGGGGTATAAAGCACCCATAAAAGATTGGTCCATAAGGATAACATTGGGTTGATTTTAGTAAATTAATAACAGCTGTTTTGTAAATAAATAAACATGTCTATTTTGAATGTTTGACATTATACTATTTAATATTTTACTATGAGTTTAAACTTCATCTGTTAAACAAAAATAAATGAAATGAACGTGCTTGAAATAGGCTAAATAGGTGGCAAAGCAATTAGTGTGAGTGAGATACTGTACCGAAATTTAATATTGTAATTTTACATTATATAGTTAATATACCGATTTTTGTATTGAATAGTTACATGCCGAGGCCGAAGGCCGAGATGTATCGAGCGCAGCGAGCATTGGGGTTGGCATGCGAAGCGTGCAGGGGTGTCCCCCAGTTATATTATAAAATTAATTTAGATTGGTTTGTTCCTTACTTGAACCACGCGGGATTTTTATCAGTTTCATATGTTTAATACTGTGCTACAAAAAAAATAATCTTCAATAATGGTCAAAAAAAAACCATCAAAGGAAAGATAATTACATAAATCATTATAAATCCATGAATAATTTATTAAATATTCAGGAATTATTAAGTCGCAGATTGACAAGGTAGGGAGAATCTTTTGTTTTTATAGTAAAACTATTACAATGTGTAATGGTATTCTACTGAGGAGATCTGAGTATCAGACTTGACAGCTAGCTGAAAATTACACCAACTCTACGTGGTTTAGATTCCACTTAAAACTTTAGATACGTGAGATGGCTTGTCTTTTGGGCTATTATTAATTATTCTGTCTAGGGAACAGTCAACATTATTTACTGATAATTACAGACTTGAATGAACGCAGATTCGTCTAGCATACAGACATGCGTCACTTGTAGTATCTAAACTAATGAAGGCATATTATGTTTATAACGACAACTAACATATGTGACCTAACGAATTTATGTAGTACACATTTAAAATTAAACACAAACTAATATTTTACAGTTTTGTACGTTTTATAAACGTACAAAACGTTTTATTTCAAAGTAAAATAAAGCACTTTATGTGTATTTCAACTGTAAACCCTTGTTGTATGTTTATGTGGAACTGAAGTATTCACGTAATGTTCCCTGACAAAAACAACAACTTATTTTTAAGTAATCTTATAATATTAAATTGTAAAACTAACATGACGTGTTTTTTAACATAGTAGACTACGGGATTTTTCACGACACGATATAATAATAAAGATACAAAAATATTCAGGTGGTAAATAAGTAGTAAAGTTTTACAAGGTTGATTTTCACAAATTAATTAAATAACAATCAGTGATTTGTTAAACAATTTATCAATTTAAAAATGTGTTGCTATCTGTAAAAAATGCCTTATGTAGAATATATTTCATAACTGTATCATTATCATGCGACTTAACAGCATGGTGTACCCACTACAATATATCCTGTAGAACGCCTGCGAACCAGGGTTAGGCAAGGCAACGTTTTCATTCAAGTCTGTAACTATCAGTAGTTGAAGTGACAACACGTTCATCTACAATCATCACACTTATTCGGCCCTCATATTCACCCATGTGTTTACCATCGGCGTCTTAATTATGAATAAATAATATTAACTGTCGGATAGCATAGACAGTTGGTACAGTGTTAATATTTGACTCAATTCGAATATAAATAAATTAAATCCTTTTAATTCGCGTATATCTTTGCTAGGGGGACGGCCAGCTACTCTGAAAGCCAAGTATTAACCAAACTTAAATAATTGTAATCGGCAACTTTTGTTAAGGATATTTTAAGTATGGTTAGTTTTTTAAAAAGTTCTTTAAGTGTGGAAATCATATTTTTTCACCATACCAATTAGATTTTCATCATAAAAAGTGAATTAAATATAGTTCTTTTTTATAACAATTTAATAAAAACATATTTAAATAGTTACTTGAAAAAATCTTGTTTTCCCCTTTCCCGGTGAAAAAAGACCTGTCCGCATTATGAAATCATCCCTTCTAAATGTCATCCACACTAAGGATGAGGAGCGGCCGTAGCTAAGGGGCTAAGGCGTTGGCTTGCCACGCAAATGGTCCGGGTTCGGTTCCCGATATGATTACTAACAGTTTTTGGCCTGCCGCTCCCGTGGTTCGGAAGTCACGTAAAGCCATTGGTTCCCAGGTTAAGTGTTAGAGAGGGCTTCTTAGCCCTAACTTTGCCTGGTAAAATAAGACGAACTTTAACTTTAACTAAACAGAATCAGTTAATTTTAATTTCTGGTGGTGCGTAGAAACTGCTTGGTTACCAGGATTTAAAAAATTCCCCTTAAAGTGGTAAAATAATATTGATAATAAATATTCTAATTCCTGCCATTTAAAGCCTACATTGCCTTCACCACACGTATCCTTGATTACGGAAGTCTGGGGGGGGGGGCATTGGGGATTTTAATAAATAAGAGTCTAAGTGATATATTACATTATTGAAGAAACTTCGATAAAAAAATAACAAGATAGTATTCATTTTGGATTGTCACCTGGTGTATATACTATCTTATTTCAGGAATAGATAGTTTATAATAGCCTGAAGTAATTTTCAATAAAATTTATTATTACCTGCGAAACGTGTTAGGTGTACATCTATTATTACCACCTTTATCTGAAATTAAATCTTGACTAACTGCTAATGGTATAGCCTTGCTGACGTCATAATTGTGTTGGACTCGGGTCTATTTGCTATCGTAAAGTTAAGATAAATTATCCACACAGAAGAAGAATGGATACAATACTACAGAACTTGCCATTTAAAGATTTAGTTGAATTTTATACAAATTGAGTAAGCCTGTTGAGAAAAATATTGTAAAAATTAAATGTTTTACAAAACATCATGATGTTAAGTTTTAAAATTCTGTTACCTTAAATTGTAGTTAAAATTTAACTGACATTTTGATAGTCACGTATTACATAAATGTATTTTATGAGTTACAATAATTAATTCCTTACAAGGGATAACTCTTATATTTATAAAAAGGGCAGATCATAACCAAAGAACTCTTTAAATGACAGGTAAATTGGCACCTCCTCACACACTCTACGTGCTCTCTAATTTGCAAACCTACACTTTAAGACACATTGTCACTAGAAAATAGGAATTTTTTTAAGACACTAATTAAGACATTTTTATCGAAATATGACAATTAGGGGTGATATTAAGTGGAGTTAGTGCCATAAATAAATTGGCCGTGGTAACGTCAAAACAGTAAAGTATAACAATAATAACTTAATCTAATGTTATCTTTCCTGACAATTATAATGTTAAAAGCGTCTTAATAATGAAGTATCTACTAAAATACAATGATTGAAAGTAGCGCTCTAGTTTGGGTCTACCATTCCACTTAACAATCAATTCTACTTTTAATACATTTTCCTACATACTCTACATATATATAGGCATATGACTGTTAGACTATACTTCTACATTCCCCAATATACCTCTACCTGAGCATTTCTTTCATTTCCAAATCATGCTTGTACTTTAATTAAAATACTTACATTAAAATACTAACTAAATTCGGCCATGCTTTGCTGTGATTTGTCTGATATTAACTGTAGGTGTTATTTTTGACATTTTAGAAAAAAACCGAACGTTGACTGTTGACTGGATTTTTTATTAAATAAAGTTATTCAGAGTTATTAGTTTTCATGTAAAAACGATCATCTGATCACAGTAATAAAAGTACTGCACATGATTGTGATATAAGAGTAATATGGTCAGCTGTTTAGAGTAGTCATTTTTCAGCTGACATTTACTTTCAATTGTGATATTTAAGTAGGTGACTATTCAATTGTGACTATTTAAAATGCCCATTTCTCGTTTAAGAGTGTGGGGACTAAATATACCAAAACACTGTGCTATATAAATTCAACATTGTGTTAGAATTTTACGTGAATCCATTCAAATTCACATGACGTACTCCTCAACTTTGGCGATCACAAACTGTCGGTAGAAAAAACATGTTTATTCTCTTCGGATAATATTTATTTTATCATTTTTCCTCAAAAGCACCACTAATGGTTACTTAAATTTTAGCGATACATTAAATTTTAGTGCTCAATAGTCAGTTGATGTGGTAAACTAAATTATATGGAACTGTAGTAATGGCATTTTGTTGAATACTTTTTTAAATTATTATAAGATAATAAATGTTATCTTATTGTGAGGTTAGGCGATCCAATCAAATATGAATCTCAGCTTAGAAGACCGTTGAATACTTCGTTTGATGATACGAATTGACTTGAGCACGCTTAGTAGCACTTGATTGTAGGACTGATGCATGTGTTAACATTAGTATTGTTTGAAATTCGTCAGACAATAATTACTTGGTGAGATGTTTAACTGGTCTGATAAAATAAGAAAACTAAACAATATGTGATAAGAATAATCTTTAAACTATAGGAAACAAAAAATTAAAGTTAATATGTATAGTAAGAAAGTTCACGATCATAATTTTAAGTGGCCATTCAAAGAAGTGGGTTATAAAACAGGTGCTTTTAGAGAAAAGAAACGTGACAACAATGACAGACGGTTGCTGACTAACATCGTCACGCCATTGGTTGTTGCAATTCCAGTTCCAGCATTTCGCTGTAACAGTGTTCTGAGGCAGTGATCAATAACAAGTGTAACATAAATAAACAAGTGCAATCCATTTTAGTTATGAAACTAGAAAGTTGCCCCTGATAACTGTAACAAGAAATATGTCACAGCCTTCACTAGTGTGACAGGCTTAACCGACGTGTATTATTTTGCCACAAGATTAAATTATACCATCAAGACTATTTAATTTCTTTCAAAAGTCATTATTATTAGGCGTATACAAATCTAACTCTAGTAGATTGTGATGTTTTCGTGTTTTAGAAGAGTTTTGGAGTACATTGGTTCAAATGTTAAATATTCAAATAGTTAAACATTAGGACAGAAAACGGTTTCTGATACTATGGTGTGTAAAGATGTGACCAATTTTCAATGAGACACACTTACAAAGGATTTATATAAGTCCAAAATTTTAATTTAAAACAGTTTTTTTTTTACCAAAGCGAGTGTGTTTACTTTAAATATTTAATCAAAAACACATAATTGTTTAATATCTATAAAATTCAACAAAATAAATACAATAATTTAAAATAAACTGTATAAGTTCAGGTATATCTATTTAGTTTTAGCATCCACGTACAAACAACATAATAGTACTTAGGACAACAACAAAAACTAATTGCATGTTAATGTAATACATACGTACTTACTTTCGAGTGATTTCGAACAATTAGTATCATCCAAAATTATACCTGAGATTAGAAACTTTAAAGTACGTCAACCATGTATGCTGAGGAGGGCACTTCTTTTACAAAGTAATCACTAGCTAAGAAACAAGGAAATGCTTTCTCAAGAGGATGATTTCAGCTACGAATTTATATGTGCTTAGTGTGACATTTATAATTTCTCCTCATAGAAACCCGTATAAGGCAATAAAGTTTTCTGGAAACATTCGTTTAAAAAAATACCAATATCGAGCTAAATACGACATACGATTATGTATGTATGTTGAGGTGAGGTAGAGAATGTATCTTAAGGGAAATGTATGTCTGAAACGTATAGTACACAAACAGCGGATGGGGTGTAGTCAGTGGCTGTGCGCAAAGGCGGAGGTCAAGATCCCAACTGAGCTGCGTACGTACGTATCAATATCAATATCACTGTACGTGTTTTAGTGGGCGGGTGGGTCAATAATACTGTACGTGTTTGACTGGGCGGGTGGGTCAATACCACTGTACGTGTGTGGGTGGGCGGGTGGGTCAATACCACTGTACGTGTATGGGTGGGTAGGTGGGTCAATACCACTGTACGTGTATGGGTGGGCGGGTGGGTCAATACCTCTCACTCACATACGTTGGTATTGCCCACCCACCCTCCCATATACACGTGGTGGTAACCCTCCCATCCACCCATACACATACATGGTAATGACTCTCCCACCAACTCATACATGTACGTGGTGGTGACCCTCCAATACACCCATACACGTACATGGTGATGACCCTCCCACCAACTCATACATGTACGTGGAGATGACCCTCCCATCCACCCATACACGTACATGGTGATGACCCTCCCACCAACTCACACATGTACTTGGTAATGACCCTCCTATCCAACCATACACGTACATGGTAATGACCCTCCCACCAACTCATACATGTACGTGGTGATGACCCTCCCATCCACCCATACACGTACATGGTGATGACCCTCCCACCAACTCATACATGTACTTGGTAATGACACTCCAATCCACCCAAACACGTACATGGTAATGACCCTCCCACCAACTCTTACATGTACGTGGTGGTGACCCTCCCATCCATCCACCCATACACGTACATGGTGATTACCCTCCCACCCACCCATACACGGACGTAGTGATATTGGTTTAGGTTTTGGAATAACCTATATTAAATACACCGTTAACCCAGAGAAGTCTCCTTCAAAGGAATTGAATAACATTAAGTGGACCCTTGTGCCGTTGCTCAAGTGAATGTCAAAAAGGATGCTCCCTATAAATACCGATACATGAAATAATCAGTTGAGCTGAGGACGGATAATGATAATTCATCATCTGTCTAGTTGAAATAATCAGTCTGAGGGAATTGATTGACTCACACAGAACGCTCGGTGGTGTATTTACAACGAAAACGCACATCAAAATGACTCCAAACAAGAATTGTTCTCTCTGGTACGTTAACCGTTTGTCTAAAGGAATTGATGACATCGTGGATAAAGAGACACAAAGAATACCCGGTGATGCTGTTATAGCGGAAACCCACATCAAGATGACTACATAGAAGCATTGTTGCTTCTGAAATGTTAAACCTCTCTCTAAAAGAATTAATGATATTGTTGGTGACTTGTCACAAAGAATAACCTGTTTTATAGTTTAAACGTTCAAACAAGTATTGTTGCCTCTGTCTAAAGGAATTGATGACGTCGTGAATGATTGGCCTGACAGAATACTATGTGGTGTTTGTATAGTGAAATGCACATGAAAAGGACTTCAAACAAGTATTTTTGCTTCTAAATCTTTGTCTAAAGAAATTGATTACTTTGTGGATGGAGAGATACAATATACCTGATGGTGTTTAATTACTATCGAAACTTATGTAATAATTTCACGGAAGAACAATTAATACACCCTGTAGGGGTATGGGTGGGCGGGTGGGTCAATACCTCTGTAAGTGTATGGGTGGATGGGTGGGTCATCACCACTGTACGTGTATGGATGGGTGGGTGGGTCATCACCATTGTAAGTGAATGGGTGGATGGGTGGATCATCATTACTGTAAATGTATGGGTAGTGAAGTCATTAACTACAACGTGTGAAAGTAAAGTATATAGTTTCAAAAATTAATGTACTATATGTATATGCACTTACGGCGTGATAAGGGTTAAGATTTCTTTTAGAGTATTAGAGTTAGAATTTTTTTGTTTTTAATTTTCTTGGACATATGTGCTACGATTAATACAAGGTGTTCTAAATCTTTTTTACAAAAGTACTTTTTTCCGAAGAAAAACAGTCGTGGTCTTGAAAGACCCCAGCGTACCAATTGTGTGACTTTTTCATTATACTCTATCACAAAATTAATATTTGTTAAGAACAACGACATTTCTTATATACTAGGGAGGGGCCAACGTATCTATAAACTAGGTAGACCTAACTTGCTGTTCAATTTACAAGGCGCTCTAAGTACATGTAGTAAAAATGTTTCTGCGGAAGACGACAGTGATTTTTCTGTTGTTTATAGTGAACACAGTAACAATGAAACCAAAATGGAAATAACTCAATATTATATGACATATAAATAAGTTTAACATGCAATAAAATGCTCAAAAAAGTAAATACGTAAAAAATGTTAAATTAATTAAAAAAATATAACACAATAAAGGTGTTCAAATATGATTTTTAGTTATTTATATCATTACACAATATGTATGATTTTGTTTTCAATAGTTACTTCATAGCCTAAAGAACAAAGATAATAGCAATGAAAATTTAAAATAGGGGAAATATTGATAATTTTTCAAAACCCCTAAAAAGAGGGACAATTTTACAATATTTGTTTTAAAAATAAATAAAACAGTACAGATATTTTTAGTTCTAAAAGTAAGTATTTGTTGTTGTATATTAACAGGAGGTAATTTTTTTTTTTTCAAAATATTCTTACAGATATGATTTTTGTGTATTTCCCCCTTGGGGTCTAGATTGACCACACTGTACCAGTTAGGTGACACAAAAACCACTGTACCAGCCGAGGGTTATATTTCAATCGATTTTAACACACTTTTAAAGATATTTTAAACTCTATTATATACTGTATAATCAAATAAATATAATGTTTAAAATAAAAACTAAAAGCAATACAATGTTGAAAAAGGCTTTAAAATTAACTTAAAATTATTTTTTAATATTTTTTTATTAGTCATATTTTTACTAACTCATAATTAAAAAACTTTATTCGATCATATATTATACAATTTACAATAACACAAAGTGTGTTACAACTCGAGTAGGTTAAGTGAAATCTACGTTAACTAGTTGATGATAATACAAAGAATGTAACCTTTTTATTAAACTTTTAGATGTTCCTTAATACAATGTTTACTTTGAACATTGTCATAAATTACCATAGTTAATATAATTATTGTACGTATGTCAGAGTAATTTAAAATACAATAAGAGTAATATTTATTTAATAAATTATAATATTTTAAGGTTAAATACTATTATATTAGAACTCCTCTCTGTTAAAAAAAAAATACCTTTTGGCCGGAAAAATCCTTTAGTATTTTCTTGAAAGAAGGTTTCTTTTGCAAAGTTTTTGATTAATTTTAAGAATTTTTATTGATGGTTTATGTTTTCTCTGTAAAATGGTGCTTCAAATAAAATACTTCTATCAGTTTAGTATCAGTCATATTTAAACTTTAATATTTAATAATTGACATAACATTAAAAACAGAGAATAAATGTCCGTATTCCCCTTAGTATCTTAAACTTAGTATCGTAATTTTGTTTGTTCAAATTAAACAGTACGTAGTACCACGTGACCGAGATAAAGTTGACTAAGTTACAACGGAAGTCGTTTGGCAAGTTTCTGGTGTAGACGGTCACGCAAACTACTTTATAAGTCGCAACTTGTAGTAGTTATTATTTCTTTTGTATATCTAGTTCTTTGTTCTAATTTGTAATACGAAAAGGTGAATAGTTCTAGTGTAATACTAATATTTTGTTAATTTATTTACAATCAAGTAAATGAACAGTAATAATTGTTGTTGTACTTGGAAATAAATTAAAAGAAGGGAAGTAGCTTTCTTTGTAACTGCTTATATTTCATTAAGAACATTTTGTGATAGGTGTAGATGACTTATAACAATAATAATGTTATTATAACAACGCTATACATTAAATAATATGTTGTTTTTGCGAAATACGTTAATTTTGACGCCAGTAAGTATTAGTAACTGAAAGGTTACTAATAGGCCAGGTAAACAAATACATATCAATTACAGTTATTATAATAGTATTTGGCAGGACTATATGTTAAATTGTATGATATCAGCCTTTATAGATTTTTGATATACTAATTATGATGGTGTTCAACATATAACATTTTAGACACGGATAGAAATTAAAAATTGATGAAGGTTAGATAAAGTGTATATATATTTACTCCTATCATCATAATCATCTTTCAAAAAATCATTGACTTCGTTGATAAACTGTAGCCTTATTAAAGCTACTATTTATTTTTGATATGTTGAACAACTTAAGTGAGAGATTAAAATAAAAATTCTTCAATGATAAATTTTCCTTTATTTTTCTTCTTATAAATTAACTTCAAGAAATTAAACTGGTTTTCTTCTTAAAATAATAATAAAAACTAAAATAAAAATCTCTTCTTTTATTGACTTAATGAAACACAAATAAATTAAAACAACTCTTCCAAAATAATAAATTAAATATCTTCAGACCAGAACCTTTTTTTTATTAATTTAACTTTTTCAATAAATTTCTTTAAA
Organism: Stictocephala bisonia; assembly: GCA_035578905.1. Lineage (NCBI taxonomy): Eukaryota > Metazoa > Arthropoda > Insecta > Hemiptera > Membracidae > Stictocephala > Stictocephala bisonia. The sequence goes on from JAQJVL010001900.1 coordinate 100,182, forward strand.
CTAATAAATCGAAAATTTCAAAATTCAAAATTGTAATAAACTGCTTTAAAATTTCAAAATTGTTTAAAAATTGAAAATTGCTTTAAAATTGCAAATTGTTTAAATTGCAACATTTCAAAATTCTTTAAATTGCTTTAAAATTGCCTTATTTCAAAATTGCCTTCGGGAGATGTAGCTGTCCTGGAGGTTTAAATCCCAAACGTGACCACAACAAAGCTCAACCGGCATACACTCTCTCACTCACTCGCGAACAAGAAAAATTTCCGTACCGGAAAGAACACCGAATATGGTTAAAAGCGCCGTGAAGATCAAACGTGGTCATTTAACGAAAGATATCTTCAAACTGACGGAACGCTCGCAACCCTTCCACCAACGGACTTACCCCCTATTGACTCTAGAAGCTGAACCAACCAATTAGAACCCTCTAAACCAGGACATCTGAACAGGTAAGGCTCACCAAACATGTTGACTTCAGAAAACATGTCGCATGAAATTGACAGGAAATTAACAAACATGAATATACTGGTTATTTAGCTAATTTATATGGGAAAAAACTACTTTTTTATTTGAAAGGGGAAGATTCTGAATTTTTCTCAAATCTTGGAGAATTTATATCGAAAACTTTTGGTAAAAGAACCAAACACCTAAATCTCTCAGTTCTTACAATATTTAACATTTCCTAATTACAATCTTCTAAAATAATTATAATGAAACAATTAACAATTGTTACAAAACCCAAGTTTCAACACACCAGGCACCATTGTTACGATCATAATTTGAAATAAAATTATATCTCAAAAACATTATACGCACAACGTAAGTAGGGATACAAATTTATAATCATTTAAAATGAAATATGAATGACTGGATTTGTTTTTATCTGTCTTGTCATTCTCAATATATAAACTAACGGTAGTTCAAAGTAAAATAATCTTCTTATACTAAAATTTATTTAAAAAATTTATAAAAAAATTAACCATATTTCAGAGAAATGAAAGCCTACCTTGATATATAATACATTTTCCGTAACTATGCATATGTTTTTAAAATTTGTTAATGATGGAGTATTAGATGAGGGAGACAAAATTAGTTGGACATTTGCCATCATTACGTGAAAATTAACAATCACGACGTTTCGATTTGGTAAAACCCAAACCTTTTTCAAGTGCTAAAAACTACCACACATCTACACAAACATGTTATAAAACTACGTTCTTAAACTAATAAACTTATCTACTTTAATAATTATCTACATTTTAACCTGGATCATAGAATGGGGTACAACAAAATGAACTCTACTAAATATAAAAATGTTAACAGGGTTTAATTAATATGACCAATTAGACGCTGCCCAAGTCACGATATCAACGAAACGGGACGTCTAGACGCCATCGTCACTGCGGGTTTTGTAATATTTGTTTATTGTATTGTTTTATTCCTAATAATTGGTCTTTTATGGTTAAAATATATTTGTAATAGTTAATTAGATTGGATAGTCCTTCCGAGTCACATATACCATTTTTGTGCATGTTTAATGTTATTTTAAATTAATATTGTTTTTCAGGTAACATATATTTATTTTATTTATGATTAATTGATGTAATCTTATTTCAGTCTGATTTGAATATTAATTTGTGTTTTAACATTTTTTTAGTTGATATCGTGACCTGGGCAACGCCTAATTGGTCATATTAAATTAACCCTGTTAACATTTTTATATTTAGAATAAGTTAATTTTGTATACCCCATTCTAGGATCTAGGTTAAAATGTAGATAATTATTAAAGTAGATTAGTTTAAGAACGTAGTTTTATAACATGTTTGTGTAGATGTAATTTAGTTTTTAGCACTTGAAAATGGTTTGGGTTTTACCAAATCGAAACGTCGTGATTGGTAATTTTCACGTAATGATGGCAAATGTCCAACTACTTTTGTCTCCCTCATATGTATATGTATTGAATTTGTGAATTTACATATACAGTAAAATATATTTATACAATACGTATTTATAGTTTTACAAATTTATATTTAATGTCTGCCAACTGTATGAATTAAATTAAATGTTATACATGAATAAGGGCTAAGACTGAAAGTGATATAACGTGCTTTTTTAAACAAAAAGTAATTTTTCCCCGCTCCATATGTTTTCAATGAATTGGAAACATTGCATACAAAGGTATAATTGTTTTAAATACTAATATAAGTAAGATGGTACTGAAAAATACGATATTACAACGTGATTGTTTACAGTTAATATGTAATCCCAAACACGAAAATAGGTGGATTACTCTTTAAAAATATCCCTATATCACAAACAAACCACCTGATGGTGTAATGTATCCAACCCCCGCCCTTTTCAATTCACAAGAGTTATCCAACCGTTGATTAACCCGTGTATTCGGTAGCAGATCGAGTTTTCAATAATTTTGTTTCCATCGCCAGAAAACATTATTGTTTCTCCATTTGAAAATAAAATCTCAAATTTTGTAATCAGTTACTTTCACCATTGGGAATTTAATGCAGATTTATTAAACTGAATGATTCATTGTAATGCTTTCAACAAATACAATCAATATTTCTTTTTAATTGCAGACAATGATATTGGAAATAACGTTTGATCAATCTATTAATATGTTATGTGTAGGCGACTATGTAAAGAATTTTCTAGAAAGTTCTAATCAACAAACTTTAGTGAGTATCATTTTTTTATCTTAATTGTTCGTCCCAGATAAATTCAAAACTTATTAAAAAATTTAACAAAAAATGTTTCTTCTTCATTTTTATTATTATTTTTTTAAATATCAACGGAACTACTTAAGAGAGTTTGACGAAATTTTGAGGAAATTTAGCTTTTGGAGACCCTCTAAAAAAGGATTTATCGAAGTTCCGTTCCTAGAGGTTTCAAAAATTACGAATTCTCTCTATCGTAACAGTAACAATGCCATTATTATAATTTAATATATTATTTCAAACAGCTGATACAAAAACATTAAACATTCTTAAAACATGTAGTTACTAACTACTATTCATTAGAAAGACACCGATCGTTACGATATGGGTGAATATGAGGCGTGAGTGAGGTGAGTGTGATGAGTGTAGATGAACGAGTGTAATCTTTGTTACTAACCAGATACTTATTAATAACAACCCAATAGTCAGGCCAACTAAGGGACCTGCAGCTATGCGTGTAATCCGAACTATGTAGGCCTAGTATTAGTGTGATTTTCAGCTAACTGAAAACCCCAAAATCATATTAACATTGACTTCCAACCAACATCGATGGCAACTATTAAGTGGACGCTGTGTTGGTATTAAGAGGACCGAGAATAGAACCTATCGCCTACAATCTCCACAGCACTTCGTCCTCAAATAGCTGGATTACAGCACTGCGCCACTAGTTCCAACTTAAATATATTAGGATTATAAAAATAAATAAATAAGGGTGTATCATATGAAGTATATATTTCAAAGTATATTCGGTTAGCATTGAAGTGAAAAAATTAAATTAAATATTGGCAGAATGTTATATAATTATAGAGAAAAAGAATATCCATAGGCAAGACTGTTTGAAAAGCGTTAATTAAAGGATCTTTATAATAATTGATAAATCAGGCCAGTATTGTCTACGCACAGTTCATTAATTGTATTTAACCCTAACTGCACAGTCACAATAATTTAAATTTGTACAGTTTAATTAAATACGATAAATTAAGTTTAATTGTTCCCACATACTGTTAACTTTAATTACTTTTAATTAGACATATTGGAAACCGAAAGTTAATTAAATAAAATTATGAGTAAATATAAAACAATTAATCGTATTACACATGTATAACCATTTTACTGCAGTAAACCTCTATGACGTCATTTAATGATATTATACATAATGATCTTAAGTTTACTTTTATTCAAAATAACGTTCTTTATGGCTGGTGAACTAAAGCAGGGTACGCAAAATATGACAAATAATTCATTGAAGAAAACAATGAATTCATATATAGGTTTTTAAAGTCAATGGCAATAGGAGTATTTATGAATTTGTATTACAATATAATTTCAAGTAATTTATTCAAACATAAAATGAATGCTTTTTTACACTTTAAAAGAATCTGATAATTCTAACCACAGTTATCTCATATGTTCAATAACTGAAAGAATTAATTAAAAAAATAAATGACGTATAACATTTGTCACAGAAAAAAGTAGGAAAAATAATTCCATTTGGTTCCTTGTAAAGGCCTTTTATCTGTTGTCTGAAAACCTTTTAGAAGGTAGACCGTATGTATTGAACACTAATAGAATATAACATAAATCACTTCAGAGGATAGATTAAGGGGACATCTAGAAAAGTCGTCGTATTTGATTTGTAAAACTAACAATATGACCATACCACTTTCCAATTAAGCTAACTCATATTCATAATATCAAATTAATAAATCAATACATAAATTAAATTAATAAATAAGTTTAAGGAGGACTTATCATACTAGAAAATAAAACTATTATTTGTCACTAGTGGTGCAGTGTTGTAACCCAGCTACTTCGGGAGAAAGTTTAGAGAAGATTGTAGATTCTCTACTCGGTCAATTTAACCGACATGGCATCCATTCAATAGTTACATTCAGCGTGGACCTTACTATAGAAGTATGGGTTGTCCATGTTGGCTAGTGTACAGAGTCCGGGTGTTGTGTGGGAGAGAGGTGGGTTTAAGATTTGTCAAACAGCTGAAATGCAGACCTATAGTAAGTGGTTTGGATTCTACGTGTACCTGTAGCTCCCTTAGTACCTGTAACACTCATTCTAAGTTACCTATATCAATAAATAGATATTTTTAGATAATATTTTACCGGGATAAGCAACAATGATTACACTCGTTCGCTACAGTCATCTTACTCATTCGCCCCTCATATTTGTCGATTTACACGTACAAAATGGGTGGCTAATGATAAACAACATTGACTTAATTTGTGGATGAAACCCATTAATGGATTGATACGGGCTTACAGACCTGTGCGTCAACTATATTCAAGAGTGAAGTACCTACCTCTAAAAATGGCTTAGTGGTGATACGAACCTTGGACCTTGCCCTCCCCAGTCCGAAGCCTTATCCACTGAGCCACTACGCCGGCAATTGGTTTATAAGTGTGTATAAATGTATTTTCCTGAACTCAAATTAAGGGTAGGATTTTTATTTAAGAGACGGAGGTTACGATTTGAGTCTCGGTCGTTAACGGTTAAGCATCAACCCTTTTAAACCATTCGCTGGATTCATCTGTACCACCTCATTCCACGTATTTCAATAACCACTAATGCCTCAGGCGACACTAACGATCCCCACCCTCCAGCCTTGTTGACATTTATTAACAACGTCATAAATACGTTTCCATGTCAACAAACCGAATTGAATCCACCACTAATAAGGATTTGACTGACTACTCAACGTCTTAATTATTTGGCACATGAGCTTTCGGTTAGAAAATTGATACTTTGGTTAATGTACCTATTAAATGTGTGTTTAAACTATTGTCAAACAGAATATTCAGAGAAAAGTATATACGTAAAATAAAAATTATATATATAAAATAATAAAATGTATATATGTACCTGTGGTCTTCTATGAATTAGTTTATTAGTCCGACTTTTTAATTACTTAAATGGAGCAGTCATTATTATTCATTATCCATCATTAATACACCGATCGTAGATATATGGGTGAATATGAGTCACGATCGAGTAGTTTCTAAGTATCCAAATAGCCGGAGTAACAAAGGGACCTGCTCGTGGAATCCAAACCACGTAGTATTGATCTGATATTCAGCTAGGTTGTTGCCTCATACTCAGTTCTCTTCACTACAAAACATTCGTACACTTATTTTCCCTAACGTGGATACCCCGGGCTTCCTTAATAGTGCCCCTATAGTGTTAGTTTATTCGATAAACGTTACTATAAAATAAATATTATAAAAGTATGCATTAATCGTTGTGATAGCCGCATCACATTTGAGTACTAAACTAAAACCTAAACTCTGATCAGTTTAACATATTTTCTTCATAAAACTAAATTACATTCCATGGAATTGTATGTTTTAATAGTGATTGTATAATATTAACCAGGTAAAAAAACTTTTTAACACAATTACAACATTTTAATTTGCTCGGTAATATTTTTATATATTTCTATGACAGTATTATTTTGAAATTTTAATATTCAACTTTAAGTTAAGAGTAATAATTTATGAATAGTAAATAGTTACAAAGGTAATATTGATGCAATGCATGATATCGAATGATAGAATAAGAGACATAATCAGTGCCTTCACTGTTCTCGATGCTATTCACGCAATACAGGTCTGTAGCTACATCACCGCATAGTGCCGTCACTTTTTTATATACAATATATAAAATCAATTTACCACTCAACACTATTTCTCCACAACTATACGTCCAATTGACTTGAAATTTCGTACATATGTTTATCTTTTCCCCTAGAGGCTCATTAAGAAAGGAATTTTCTCTCCGACCTCAGGACCACGTCCTATTGGGATCCGAAATCTCCCATTTTATTCTTATGGAGTTATATTAATTTATTTGATAACGACTGTAAAATAAAAACAAAATGAATAAAATTGTGGTAGGCTAAACTTATAAAATTAAAAATAATTGAGTAAAATGCAGGAGAAGTATGATACTTATATGTTCTTTTAGTCACTGAAAATACATTAATAAAAACTGGTTCCTAATCAAAATTAACCTTTTCATTCATTAATTTATCACGATCCTTACATTTTTTTTTTAAATCAATAACTCTTCCCAAGCATTCATAACAGGTATTTGAATATTTAAAAAGATTCTTAAGCTCACTGTACTGACCCACACACCCTCTCCTACACGTGCAGTAGTACTATATACCAATTGGATATAGTGTAAACTGAAAGCTCACTGCACATTTCGATTACATAATCAAACGCAATATTACGACCGGCGATGCGGGCGAGTACAGCTAGTACTGTATATTGGTCCATTATATTAAGTTTTATTGACTAAGTATACAAAATAACTTTATGGTAAATATACAAATGTATTTTATGCTTACAGTCATGCAAATATTGTAAAGTACATTTTAAATTGGTATTGTGTATTCATGACATAGAAATAAAGTATTAAATGAGTGTTGGATAAGTGTAGATGACCTATGTAGTCTGGTTACTAATTGAGTTCAACTGTACATCAAAAAGAGCCATTTATTAATAGCCCAATAGCCAGGGCGTCTAAGGGCTTTACGTGGAATCCGAACCACGTAGTGTTGGTATGTTTATAAGCTATAATTGGCAAGCCTGATACTCAGTTTTGCTTCCTACACAACATCCAGGCACTGATTACCTCCCAAAATGGACACCCCAGACCGCTCTAGTAGTCTACGTCTATTTCATACACTAAAGCAGACGCCGTGTCAATATTAAGAGTACCGAGCATAGAACCTATCGCCTACAACATCCACAGAAATTTGTCCTAAGTAGCTGGGTTACAACACTGCGCCACTAGTGCTGACTAATAATATCTGAGACAACTATTCTATTTGGCAAAAACGTTGCTGAAGCTGTTGATATTAATTTTACATTTAATAAATCTAACCAATTTCTTGACAGTAAATAACTTAAATTATAAACGAAAATAATGACTAGTTTTTAATATAAAACTATCTTTCAGTTTACATTAAAAACATACAATACTTGTCAGTCATTTATGCGCAGTGAAATTTTGTGCGTAAAATGCTGAATGAGTGAAAAAACTCTTTCATGAATCCGAGAGAAGGGCTTAATAAATCATCATCGATGTCAATATATCGATTATTTTACGTTTAACTGTACGGGGTTTGAAGCTGTAAATTAGCTAGATGGGAAACAACGATCCCTTTGGCTATAAATAAATGATTTTCAATCAAATATAACATTCACTACTTATGGCGGTTCACATAATTTACTTACTGCAGTTTAATTATTGAAATTGTGATACATTGAATTAACTACATATAACTTATATTTGATTACGTAATTTTAAAAACTAACATGGTTTCTAGGTTGAATTTTTTATAATTTGACGATATTTTCTGTGTATTGTTTTGTCAATAACGTGTTACTTTTGGTCTATGTATTTTGTGATTTTTTCCGTACCATTATGCACCTGTAATAGTTTTTAAGAGGTCATCATTTTTCGAAAATACTTAAACTGAAAGCCTTTAACTTTTAAAAGGTTGATTTTATACACTTGAAGCGCTGGAAATTTCCATCATATTTATCAATATAAATGTTTTCAATTGTGTTCTCTACGCACTTCCCCTTCACTTTGGCCCGACACTTAGGCACTATATCGTGAGGAGGTTTCTGTGGACAACGACGTCGGCTGCATATGTGTTTAAGTATTATTTTAAACATGGTACAGATTAAATACATATCTTCGGGTAACTCTGATGTATGTCGTACATTCTGGATTTTATGTAAGAGTATATTGTAAGAGGATGTTTTACTAATTATTCCCATAACATAAATAGCACTCTTAGAAAAACTTACCTTAAGCCATACAGAAGTTGATAAAAGAAACTCGTGATTTTGAAGTAGATCTCCGTTATGTACATTATTAAGTAGATCCCCGTTATGTACATTTTGAAGTAGATCCCCATTATGTACATTTTGAAGTAGATCCCCGTTATGTATATTTTGAAGTAGATCCCCGTTATGTACATTTTGAAGTAGATCCCCGTTATGTACATTTTGAAGTAGATCCCCGTTATGTACATTTTTAAGTAGATCCCCATTTTGTACATTTTGAAGTAGATCCCCATTATGTACATTTTGAAGTAGATCCCCGTTATGTATATTTTTATTAAGATCCCCGTTATGTACATTTTTAAGTAGAACCCCGTTATGTACATTTTGAAGTAGATCCCTGTTATGTACATTTTGAAGTAGATCCCCGTTATTTACATTTTTAAGTTGATCCCCGTTATGTACATTTTGAAGTAGATCTCCTTTATGTACATTTTTAAGTAGATCCCCGTTATGTACATTTTGAAGTAGATCCACGTTATGTCCTTGTTGAAATAGATCCCCGTTATGTACATTTTGAAGTAGATCCCCGTTATGTACATTTTGAAGTAGATCCACGTTATGTACTTGTTGAAGTAGATCCCCGTTATGTACATTTTGAAGTAGATCCCCGTATTGTAAATTTTGAAGTAGCTCCCCGTTATGTACATTTTGAAGTAGATCCACGTTATGTACATTTTGAAGTAGATCTCCATTATGTAAATTTGTAAGATGGCTAAAATGATATAGAGGTTTAAAAAGGATATAATTCAAGAACGTGTTTACTTTTTCCTAAATACTATAGTATTGAACGTTGTCCTTTCATTAATAACTTTTTACAAACAAATTTCCAATTTATAATAGACAAAAAATACACGTTTAGTGTGTAAACACACTGAAAGGAGGTCAGTTTTACTAAAGCAGTCCCCATATATTCATGGCCACTTAGAGCCAATTCATTTTTAATTAATTCTCTTTCTTGCTTTATTTCTATCATTGTCAGATGGAAACAAATTTATCTAACGAATTTCACTTTTATACTGGATAAAGTTGATAATTTTCCAGAGCTAAAATAATTATTAAATATGCATAAATCATTTATAAACTTTGAATAATTTGCATTACTTACTGTGTATTAACATTTTAACATGATCACCTCTTTGAGCTATCGTTATTCCCACTGTCCAAAACAGTCCTGAGGCCCAAACGCGCAACATTGGAGAAATTGAGCTAAATCGGTTGAGAACTGGTTTAGTCACACAGTCAATATGACTGCTTTCTGTATCCTTAGAAACCAAACACATTAATTGTTATTGAAAAATCTAGGTTGTGATATATATGTTGGCATGTTAAGAAATGCAGAACGTAGATACAAAATATTATAAAAACTATTTTTCTACTTTCGAACTAACGTTTCATAGTATTACTATTTACAAACATTTCCAGAAATTTGTTTGTTTGTGATTCTTTGTTTCATTACTATAGATAACTAACAAAACCCCTTTATACTACAGCACATGTTCGTTTACCTAGTTATTTACGAATGTTGCAAAAAAGATAACGCGATTCGAGCTGGATTTTTTCAGTTATCATAGACAGATGTAACACTGCTAAAATCACAATATAATTGTAAAAGATTTATTCGCATTAGTTTGTTTATTGTAGAATTATTGTAGTTTCAATCTACTTAACGGATTATGAGCTGATTTTAATAAATCAAATTATGTTTTTTTTTTATAATAGTGATATAACGTGAGATTGGTCGTAAAAGTGTTTGATGAGGCAAAAATACATTTAAATATAAAAATAAATCAAATTTTATAACGTCAAAAATCATAGTTTTAAAAGGAACGCTTATGAACACTTATTACTTATAATAACCATGTATCCCCCCCCCCCTTAGGTGGATCACAAGGGAAGCAAACTAAAGATGGGGCCACGATGACAGATGCAGCAGTAGGCAGTGTGATCGGGTCAGTCGTCGGGTCGTCCGGGGGAGGATCCAGCGACGGAATAATTTGTTGCGTCACGGAGGCGTTCAAAGAGAAAAGGGTGTTCTTCGGAGAATGTGCGGACAAGTTTGTGGCATTATTGAACTGCTTGGATGTGTCTGGAGGGAACTTGGACAGCTGCAATAAGAGCTTAGATCAGCTGGCCGCGTGCTATGGGCACAGGCTGTAACGGCAATATGGTCAGCTGAAAATATATTATATTGAGTGCTCCAAAACTAATAATATACTCTATTTCATTGTTACTCCAGTCACTCCCTTAATTAAGTTGATATTTTTAAGTTATTTCGTTTATTTTATTTTTTTAAAATGCGTGTAACTTTTCCGGAAATAACAATTTTTCAGTACAAATGAACAATAATTTATGTTACCACATATTCTGTGAGAAGGAGTACAGTTACAAATGCGATGTTACTGTACCTCTTTATTAGTACAAACGCCCAATGATTTTACATAGCCTATTTCAAACGTGTTTTTGAACATATCATTTGTTTTTGTTTAACAGTTGTCGATTATTTAGATAAATAAAATTAAAAAAATTATTCCGTTAGATTACCATTGAAATCTTCTCAAGTCCAGTAGAGCGAAATCCTACAATTGAATATGCCATGCTTACACCCTTCCCTGTTTAAAATTATGAAAGATCTAACCTCCTCAATATTATAAATGCCATTTTTCCATTTGAACAGCTGTTAAAATTGTATGGTTATCATTATTTACATTTGAACAGCTGTTACTTTACGATTCATTTATCTCTCCATGTAAATCTTATGGCCGAAAAACAAACGTTGAAGGCTTCCCATGCCCTTCAGTGTGAACAATTGAAGAATAAAGACCTTATATCACAACTACGACCAAAGGCACATGTTTGACACCCAAATCGTTTAAATTGGTCAAGAAATAAGGGGCAGTTGCGTTGACAAAATCGGCTTCATGTATCATCTATAAAGATATCCTAATTCAAGCATTTTATATACCTTCCACTGTCCAGCAGTTTCGTTTTGTAAATTAAATAAGCTCAATTTAAACGTAATTGAATGACTATGATTTAAAATAATATTCCATTTTAAAAATGACTCAGATGTATAGTAGCTATTAAATTGTTTGTAGGTGTAAAAGAAACACGATCTCGTATAAAATACGAGTAAACATTGTTTTTGTGTTTTTAATGATTCTAACATGTGCATCATGAATAGTAACTAAAACTGTTTAAAACAACCTAAACTACAGAATCGTGACAAAAAACGAACTCACAACGTAATAAAATATAACAATCATGGTTCAAACATTAAATGTTATCTCTTTTTCATGGAGAGAACACTTAATTTTGCATTATTGTTTTTATTTTATTCATTTATACGGAGCAATGTTCAGCCTGAATTTGCTGTTAATTATAGTAATTATTCTTAATTATTAGGTGTTAGTTTTACCGATTTTACTAATAAGTAGCTCTTTACCCGTGTTTTGTTAGAGAATTTGGATGTTATTAAAATTAAATGGGAAATTTCAAAAAACATTCCTAATTAAAAGTTTTCATTTAACAGCTCGTTAAACAAATGTAATAACCTACTGAATGCACTGGTGTGAGAGAGGTGCATTGAGTGGTGGAAGTGAGATAGAGAATTACTCTTCCCTCACCGTGTATTTTTATTTAAAAATTGTCATTGCAAATAGGGAGACAGTAGGCCGCGGGCTGGCAGTGCTGTAACAATCCCCGCCCACTACTAGAAATTAAAGTGTTGTGGAGATTGTAGGTGGTATGTTTTATACTCGGACCTCTCAACACTGACATAGCGTCCAGTCAATGGTTACCATCGCCATTGAGGCTACTACAGAAATTTGGAGTGTCCATGTTGGGTGGTAGTTAGTGCCCGGATGTTGTGTAGGGGAGAGAACTGATTATCAGTCTTGTAAACTACGTCTGTAATACTACGTGGTTTGGATTCCACGTAAAGTTGTAGATCCTTTAGAAACTCAGTTATTAACCAGACTACACAAGTCGTCCAAAATCATTTTACACTCATATAATCTTTCATATTCGCCTTAAAATAAGCATAAAGTTTTGTCGACGTCTAATATCTTAGAATAATCTGTACAGCATCGCAATAGTTGGCTTGATTTAATTAGTGAAAATATATCCTTGTCCACACGTATATGGGACTATATAAACATAGTTAATTCCAACAGTGTGGGATTTGTCTCATGTAGGCTTACATAGGTAAGTTGTTTAGAACGACTACAAACAGGATTATAGAAGAAAGTCTACATAATCCTACAAAATTACAAATTACTTAAGCAATTGGCATTGCCTAAAATATAGGCCTACTCAAAAGTTGTTAAATTTTTCATCGGAATATAGAAAACAAACAGATCTTTTCATGTAAAGATTTGTATTTAATTGGCAAAACTATAGTTTCCTACGAAAAACTAGTTATATAGAATTAGTAAAACTCAATTTTCTTCTAATAATTGAGTTTCTATCTATTATCTGATTCTAATAATACCTCACAGAAATGTTTTACTCTATTCAGATTATTATATGCATTAGAATAAAATCATTTATCAGCGCCATATGTTTATATATGTATAATTGAACAAATTTCCCTCCATATGTCTTGTAAAAAATAAAATACAATGTTTCAATGAATGATATTATAGTCCAGCCGTTCTAACTTTACCTGTGAGGTTTGCGGGAAAAACTGGAGATTCGACATAGGCAACGTCGCATGCCAGACAGCCTCAGGCCTCCTCTAATTTTTTTATCCGGTGACTCATTATTGGGAAGATTGTAGAAGGTACAAATTTTTTTGTATGAATTAAAAACTTGTTAGTGTTTAACTGGGTAGTACTTTTTTACTATTTACAAATATCAAAAAAACTAAGTTAATCGTACAATTTTAACTTATAAAAACTATCAGGCCCTAGTTGTAATTCATCTAGACCGGAAACATATTAGCCTTGGGACAGGAAGAAGCCAAGCGCTCGAGATATATAATGTTGCCATTTTTGCCTTCAGAGGTAAAGTTAGATCGGTTAATATAATCCTACCATTTTATAGTTGTGTTTCAAACTTAAATATACTTCAATGTATGTTCAGTTACTATGTCAAGAGGAAGGCAGCTAGTAATAATTAATTACTGGGCTTTTAAGTCTAAAACTGTATTTTAAAGCCTGTCCGAATACATATTTGGCCGTCTCTGCACATCCTTGTATTCAATATTATTCAGCCAATAACTCAGCCAAAGTATGGACTTAAAAAGGGATTATGACTAAAAGAACCAGACCCTGCGGTAGCAAATGCTGATGATCCGCTGAAGCCTCCGCTATTTCTACCAGCATAGCGTGGACCTGCAGTCCTAGTGCACCTGCAGAGGACATGGCGCCTGATCCTGCCAATCCTAGAGAGCTTGTTCCACTCCCTGTCGTACCAGAGGAGCCAGTCCCGGATGGATTGGATGTTCCAGTCACTCCACTACTCCCTTGAGAACTTGATGAACTGTCTCCTGTGGGCGCTTTATGTTGAATTCCTCCTGCAGCCCCCTCACCTCCATGACTTGAATTTCCCACAGGTACATTCGATCCTACAGAATGGCCACTTCCACTTCCAGATGTCGCTGTTGCTCTCGAATTCCCAACGGAAATTTGTGTCCCTGCTTCTCCATTCCCAATGCCCTAGTTTGTGCCACCTCCGAAGGACCCAGAGGAAGCAGTCGCAGAAGATCCTGTAAATTGAGCTCCAAATCCAGGATTAACTGAAAATCCAGGAAAACCAAACCCACTTCCTGCACTTCCCCCTCCTGCTGAACTGGAAGCCCCCGTATTTCCAAATCCTACTCCGATACCAGGAATACCGAAACCCCCTCCAAAACTGGCTGAAAAACTGAAGGAATTGCCGCCTCCAAATCCAAAACCTTGGGGAGATCTTCTCATACGAACGAGTGAAACTAAAACAAATTAATGTTTCACTTATATTTATTCAAATATACATTGAATTTTAATAGCACTATTTGATTACACTCTATTTTCTAACTATAAGTTTATACACGTGTACGCTACCAGTCTTATTTAAGCAATAAACATAAAACAAAACTGTTCTGAACCATCAATGAGTTGTTTTAACATAGTTAAAATTACTTAAAAAATGGCCTGAATAATTTGGGAGATATTATTTTTATTTATTATTATTTTCGTATATTTGTCTTCTTTTTTGCAAAATTCCGTGATATTTTGTTAAGGAATGCGGGGAGCAACGAAAAGTAAAAAAAATATTGAAGTTTAACATATATTATACTTGTAAACAGTTACTTCAATTTTCAATTTAAAGTATATTGTAACTTTTCCTTGCCAGCCAAAAAGAATAAAGAAATAAAATGAAAAAAGTCTAATAAAAAATAATATCTACTCTACGAAGCACTCGTATCCTAGTTTTAAAACACTGATATCCCTTTACAGATTTTAATGCAAAATTCACATAAATTCAGCATCATATTTCCAATCAAATGAATACCAGTTGATCCCCTCTGAAAACAGCTTATAGCTAATCATTAACCATGTGATCTACAATTTGGGCTTTTCATTCATATGACTCATTATCTACCTTCTACAACAGTAGTTATGACCAACCGAACCACCTTCTACTACAGTAGTTATGACCCACCCACCCACATTCTACTACAGTAATTATGACCCACTCAACCCCCTTTTACTTTAGTAGTTATGACCCATTCACCTTCTAATAATCTACGTTCAAGAAATGCTCTAATATCCTACGTTATTATGATGTAAATCTAAAATTTATATGAAATACACCACACATAAGCACATGCTCAATGACAATTGATATCGTATTATCGACGGCATGGAGGAAACCAAATAAAATTACCTTTGATGGCAAGAGCATGGGCAGAAGTCAAAGCGATGACGGTCCACCGTAGCAAGGACATCATGGCCGGCGTCAAAATAATGAGAAGGTCAAAGATCTAAAGCTAATTTACACCTAATGATGTATTTATAGAGCTTGATAAGAGATAACAGCTAATATTCATTAGTGACCGTCAGGTCTCCTAGGGTAGAAGAAAGACTGTAGGATGCAAAAGGTACTTTCGAAAAATACTCACAATTGATTTGTAGATTTCTGTATAAAGTCGTGTGCAAAACATTATAACTAAAAGGCATCTTATGATTCACAAGCTGCATAAAAATGTTAAGAATCAAGGAGGATATTTATGGTTATACGTTATTTAAGTATTCTCAAATTCCCATCAACCTACGCTACTCACACACATTCTTAAATCCCCTCATCTCTAGTCGTACTTCAATCCCTAACACACTCATTATTGAATTCCCATCAGCCTACGCTACTCATACACACTCTTAAAGCCCCTCAACTCTAGTTGTACTTCAATCCCTAACACACTGATTATTGAATTCCCATCAACCTACGCTACTCACACACACTCTTAAATCCCCTCAACTCTAGTCGTACTTCAATCCCTAACACACTCATTATTGAATTCCCATCAACCTGCGCTACTCATACACACGCTTAACGCCCCTCAACTCTAGTCGTACTTCAATCCCTAACACACTCATTATTGAATTCCCATCAACCTACGCTACTCATACACCCTCTTAAAACCCCTCAACTCTAGTCATACTTCAATCCCTAACACACTCATTATTGAACTCCCATGAATGTACACTACTCATACACACTCTTAACTCCCCTTAACTATAGTCGCACTTCAAACACTGCCACACGCACTCTTAAATTCCCATCAACCTACGCTACTCACATTCACTCTTAACACCTCTCAACTCTAGTCGTTCTTTAAACCCTCTCATACGATTTCTCGAATAACCATCAACCCATCTACACATCCTGATGCCCCTTAAAATCTAGGCGTACTGTCAAGCCACTTTACTTCAGACCATCAACCCTCCCCACGATTAGTCGCTATAATCTTTATTCGATTTTCCTAACTTAAACAAATTCTAGATCTTTTTTTAATTCTATTTAACAACACTCATTCTTCTCAACTTCTCAAAAATGTTAGTTTAACCCCTACCCCTTCTACCCAGGATTTTTTTAACGTCTTCTTACCTTAAATGACCACTCGTAACCCTATTAAGACTTCTCCACATCATCTCATCGACTATATATGCTCCAATTTGTCCTCAGGAATTTATGTTCTGATGTTCTTAACCAGATATTGCCTTAGTCATTTATTGACGATGGCAAATTATGGCCTAATTTACCCACATCTTACCTACGAATTGGTGTCGTGGGGGGTGTCTGCAAGTAATCAGTTTTTGAGTGTTCAGACTTCAAAAAAGGCGATTCGAATAGTTCCAAATCGAAGTTCAGAGAGTCACACAAATAATCCTTTAAACATTTGTAACGTTGATTTTGCTGTGCCTCTACATTTTGGAAACTACTTTATTTTGCTGGTCTTAATGTGTCTTGACAAGAGGCCGAGACATACATACTCACGAGACAAAATATAAAAATAACTACCGAACGGTAACTCACAGAACGGTAATTTACAAAACCAGCCATCACAAGGCGGTATTCGTTTCCTCAACAAACTGCCAAATTAGAGAAAAGTTCCAAGATGCTAAAAACTCGTTTAAAACGTTTTTTAGCGTCAAAAGCATTTACAAAGTCCCCGAAATCATTACATATGACTGAGATCGTTCATTTAGAAGACTGGCCCCGACATTGGAAGAGGCGAATGACGCCGATAAATTGGCGAATGAATGGAGTGTGAATGCACGATAGGTTGTATTCACATCAATGAGGTTGTTAATGTGGTGTGACTGCCAAAAATCTTAATATTTTTATTTTTGACGATTGTTATACATTGTTCAATGTCACTGCAATAAAGATTGATTTGATTCTCCTGCTATGACTGCTGATTGTATTGTGAGTTTTGATACTTTAGAATGAATGAAGAATGAACTATTGTTTAGGTTGCTGCTAGTAGATGTGTTGGGATATAGGCTGATTTGAAGACTGTAGGAATTAGTTCTTGCTTATGAACAATTATTTAGGGTGCTGCTAGCAGTTATGTCGGTATATAGGCTGATTTTAAGACTGTAGGAATTGGTTCCTGCATATGAACAATTGTTTAGTGTTTTGCTAGCAGTTGTGTCGGTATATAGGCTGATTTGAAGACTGTAGGAATTGGTTCTTGCATATGAACAATGATTTAGGGTGCTGCTAGCGGTTGTGTCGGTATATAGGCTGATTTGAAGACTGTAGTAAGTGGTTCCTGCATATGAACAATTATTTAGGGTGCTGCTATCAGTTGTGTTGCTACATAGGCTGATTTGAAGACTGTAGTAAGTGGTTCCTGCATTTGAACAATGATTTAGGGTGCTGCTAGCAGTTGTGACGGTATATAGGCTGATTTGATGACTGTAGGGATTGGTTCCTGCATATGAACAATTGTTTAGGGTGCTGCTAGTAGTTGTGTTGGGATATAGGCTGATTTGAAGACTCTAGGAGTTGGTTCTTGCTTATGAACAATTATTTAGGGTGCTGCTAGCAGTTGTGTCGGTATATAGGCTGATTTTAAGACTGTAGGAATTGGTTCCTGCATATGAACTATTGTTTAGTGTTCTGCTAGCAGTTGTGTCGGTATATAGGCTGATTTGATGACTGTCGGGATTGGTTCCTGCATATGAACTATTGTTTAGGGTGCTGCTGGTAGTTGTGTTGGGGTATAGGCTGATTTGAAGACTGTAGGAATTGGTTCTTGCTTATGAACAATTATTTAGGGTGCTGCTAGCAGTTGTGTTGGTATATAGGCTGATTTTAAGACTGTAGGAATTGGTTCCTGCATATGAACAATTGTTTAGTGTTCTGCTAGCAGTTGTGTCGGTATACAAAACAAAACTCCAACTACTGGGACAGAAACAAATGGCTGGAAGACACAACAATTAACGATTATTTTGCAGGCATTGCGGAATCTAGTGGTCGTGATGACATCTTGTTCATCGGTCCATCGGTAACGCTTCCTATCCGATTTTCTACACCTGAGACTGTCACAGACAGTTTCACATTTCTATCCGTCCCAAAAACAAGATTCATCTTCCTGTGCATAAGTGATTGTGCTGACGCCAGTAAGGAGGATAATGGATCGCACTGGAGTTTACTGTTTGTGGACAGAAGACATGGCAAAGCTTACCACTTTGACTCCATGCAACCAATGAATAGAGCATCTGCTGAGATCGTTGCCAGAAACATGGGGATAAAAGCCAATGATGTCATGGAGGTGCCTTGCATTCAACAAAAACAATCTTTTGAATGCGGTATCCATGTTTTAGCTAACACGAAATATATAGCTAATCATTACTGTACGCGCAGTAACATAAATATACCAATTATAGAATGGCTTAATAAAGGAAAACAAGATACAATATACACTAATAAGGAGTCCATACCACCTAATATCAAACAGCCTAAAAAAACTTCCATACGCACTCAGACTTCTATTTGGCGTCGAGTACCAAAGAAGAACACGTCGGCCAGCAGACAACAAATAATTATAGATGGAGAACCTTTGATAAGACAGAGGAATAGATTTGAAATCCTAGACAAACTAGATATACAGGAAGATGACGTCAATATCAAAAAAAAGTAGAAGAGTGACTAGAAACATATTGCAGCCAAAAATTCCTAAACACAAAATAATCACACTCAGCCACCTACATAAGCGTAGACTGACAGTGGCAAGTGACAGCCAAGGAAGAGGACTGTCTACCCTCCTAGGACTTGAGAATGATGGCAAATATAACATCTTTGGCGTCTGTCAACCTGGCGCAACAATGCAACTAATAATTCTTTCACTATCAAGCTCAGCGGAGTTTAAGACATTCTCAAAAAGAGACTGTGTTGTGGTCATCGGGGGGACGAATGACATCTCACAGAAAGCATGCGAGGATGGGGAAAGATTTCTAAAACACTTTACTAAATATATAAAAGAACTGATCCCATCATTTGCCCATACAAATCTAATATTGTCAACAATACCATATAGGTACGATCTAATTGCAGACAGTAAAATTAATAAACTGATAAAGGATATTAATTTAATGATTAGAAGATTAACTTACGACCAACCAAATGTCAACACACTGGATCTGTATCTCCTGCAGAGCTGTCATCACACCAGGCATGGATTGCATATCAATAGGAGGGGGAAGAGGTATATATCCCGTGAAATTATGAAGATGGTAGATGCAATGGTTATTGACTCTTCTAGTTACACTGAATCTGAAACAAGAATATTAACACTGGGAACATCTCAATCATTAACCAGCCCTGTTGAAGATGCACAATATTCTCGCGAAACCAAAAGTTACATGAAGCAGAAGAAAGAGGAGATAGAGGTTATAGAGGCGGATATGACAGACTTTATCAACAAGTACGAAGATGATCCAGATGTGGCGTTTGCCCATTGTATCTCAAGGGACTTTGGAGATCAACGGCAGATGAGTGCGGGAGTTGCTGTTGTATTTAGAAAGAAATTTGGTTGCCCTAAAATATCTGATTGTGTGAGTAATTATTTATCCATACAAAACTCTATGAACAACACAGCTGTATATGGATTGTTGACAAAGCAAAAATACTGTGATAAACCTACAGAGAATGACTATAATGAGGCATTTAATTATTTAACAAGAGACTTCAAAAAGCATGGGTACAAACGAATTGTATGCTCCCCACTTGGCTGTATGAGGGACAAAATTAACCCACACATATTTGTCAAAAACATAGTAATGTTCCAAAATATTACTGGTGTAGCAGTAAGCATAATTGTACAGGACGAGCGAGCAACAAGAACCTTGCGAAATGGCCTTAAGCACAATGAATTTATGGACGTGCTGCGGAATAGCATAATAGACGCGCAAACTCCTCAGTTTCAACTTCACTCGCTTGACCAGTTCCCACCCCTTCCTCAGGATATTAGAACACCCGTGGATCAGAATCCACCCTTGAACCAGTCATCACCAGCAGGCCAACTACCAACCACTGACCACCAGCCACGCACGGACCAGGCATCTTCGACTCATCAGCCTCTTGACACTGACCAGCGGCCACCATACATAAACTGTTCAACTCCTGTAAGCCAACAACAACCCACGGATGACAGTTTTTTAGGATAAACTCTACTAATAGTAAACTTGATTTTTCAATAATAAATTATAATATTCAAGGAGTCTATAATAAGCTGGAGGAACTTAATATATTCTTATCACAAAATACTTCTTCTTTAAAAATACTGCTAATGACAGAGCACTGGTTAATGTTTGAAAATAAAGATTACTTAAATAGCAGTGGGCTATGTTATGTAACTGGGTATTTCAGAGAGTCACGCAATCGAGGAGGGTCCTGCATTCTCGTAAGCAGTGAATTAAAGTCACATACCTCCGAAATAATAGAATAAAAACATTTTGCTATCGAAAAAGTCTTTGAAGTTTGTGTGGCTGAAATAAAACTCAAAAATGACACCTACTTATTAATATATATTTATAGAATTCCAGATTCAAAAAAATATGAAGAATTTTATTCTCAGTTAGTGTTTTTACTTGAAGAAATTACAAAAAACTCAAATAGCTTAAAAAAGAAAATAATTTTGGGTGGGGATCTTAATATTAATACTTTAAAATGTAGTAAATATTCAAAGCAGTTATTGGATGTAGTCAATTCATATGGCCTAATATCGTGCATAAATGTACCAACTAGAATATCTAAAAGTTCCTCTAGTTGTATAGACCATATATTCTGTAATTTCAATACAGCTCAGACCAACAACAGTATATCAGACCGCTGGGGTAATGGACCCAGGTTTGTCTGATCACTCAGCTGTGCTGGTGAAATTTATTATTAACAGCACACATAATAGGCATAGATATTTTGTTAGACTGTTTTCAATGAGTAATATTGCCCAATTTTACAACAGCCTGTCTGATGAAAACTGGTCTGCACTCTATGCAGTGTCAAACAGTCAAGGGGAAATTGACTTTGTAAATAGTCTGTATAGGGTATTTTTGGATACATTTCTGCTACATTTTAATAAATGCTTTCCCAAAAGATCGTTCATAAAAAAATCAAAAACTTCTAGAAAAGAATGGGTTTCTAACGAAATTATTAAATTAAGTAAAGAAAAACGTGATCTATATGTATTACTCAAACATAACGCCCACAATATAAATATAAAAAACAAATATATATCATGTAAACAAACTTTAAGAAAAGCGACTAAAATTGCAAAACTTACCTACAACAATAATAAAATCAATGTGGCAGATAATGTGTCAAGGGTATCTTGGCAGATTGTTAATGATGAACTTGGAAAACCAAATTCTAATGTGCTTCAAGATAAATTAATAGTAAAAGACAGCAATGAATCAATTTGGTCTGGAACTAAGGCTGCTAACTTATTAAATGATCACTTTATAACCGTAAAAGATAGATTAAACCTGTCCCCAAACTTAACTTCTGCAATAAAATCGTGTGAACAGTACCACGACAAAGTAAAGGAAACACTGTTCCTCTCTCTAGTTCATAAGAACGAGGTGCTTGCTATTATCAGTAAAATTAAAAATAAAAGGTCGGCAGGATGGGACGAAATTCCAATGTTCCTCGTCAAACGTGTATCAGACATCATTGCACCACATTTAACTTATATTTTTAACTTTTCACTATCTCTAGGGGCGTTTCCAAAATTAGCAAAATATTCTATTATAAAACCAATTAAAAAGGAAAATAATCTTGATCTTGATAACTTCCGTCCCATTTTTATTCAATCCATTTTTTCCAGTATACTTGAGCGTATAATCCTGAACCGCTTAATCCCCTTTCTTCTAAAGCATCACATAATGAATAAAGAGCAATACGGGTTTCGTCAAAACTTATCCACAATTGACTGAATACTTAGATCTAGTTTATAACGGAATCGAAAATAAATTGCATTCTGTTGGCGTCTTCTGTGATTTAACCAAAGCCTTCGATACAATGGATAGAAGCATTTTGATGGAAAAGTTGGATAGATATGGCATTCGTGAGTAGTGTAGTTTACCGGTTCTGGCACAAACCCCCCATGCCGGTTCTGGCACAACCTTGGACTTTGTACCCGGCCCTATCAGAAAGGTTGTCGAACTTATCACCACGTGTTGACCTTGAGGTCAAGTTTACTATTGTTTACTACTGTTATCAGCCACGTGGTGACCATGAAGGTCAAGTTTACTACGAGCACGTGGACCCCCCGCGACGTTGTCCTAGGTCAGTGTTGTTTTGGTGTGACGTCACGCCGTTTTCGCGCTCTTTCTTCTGACGTCACGCCATATTTATTTAATTAATTGTATTTATTGTGTGGGCAAAAAGTGTCGATGGCCGGTGCCGGGATCGATCCGAGAACCTTCCGTTTGTGAAACGGAGTCGATACCACTGCGGCACAGTGACACACCCGAGAGGGTAACGTAAGTAGCGGCAGAAGAACGTGTGACAGCTCGCTTCGCTCGAGACACGATATACTATATAAAATGTATTTTTAATATAGTATTAATTTTTTCAGATGTAAAAAAAAATCCGTTGGTTTGTCGTCTGCTCGTGGTGCCATACTATATGAAAGATGCAAAAAAATATCTGTTTTTCCTTATACTATATAAAATGTACCAAATGTTTTTTCGCAGTGTTACCGAATCACAGCAAAAATATATCTCAGTGCTGTCAACTCACACGATTTATTACATTATACTATAATAAATACATATATGATTTTTGTTTTTCTCTCTTTTAGTTATACTATATTAAATACAAACGCGTTTTTCGGTGTTACAGTAATATTATTTTAATTCGTTATCCTTTTATATCCTTTTTCGGTTGCGAATAAATACGTTAAAACGGTCGTCAAGTATTAGGAGAACAAAACTTGGTAAGATCTCTGAACTCGGCCGTTGATATCATGAGCGCGCTATCATATCGCTTGACCCTAGTGTCAGCCGGCGCGAGCTTTATCAGCCCGCACGACTTTTCTTGGCAACAATTACGGTTCCTCTTCACTTCTGCTATTTATTTTAAAACCTCTATAATCGCTCACCTGAGCTAGCTTTAATTAAAGTGTATTTTTTTCTTGTTACACAGTATACAGTATTATTTTGAATAATATTTTGTATTTAATATAGTATTAATTTGTTCTGACCATTTAAACCAGATGTAAAAAAAACAATCTGTTGGTTTGTTGGATGTGGTTCAGATGCATTTATACTATATAAAATGTATTTTTCCAATAATTCTTATTTAATATAGTATTAATTTGTTCAAACAAAATCGGGTTTTCTTTATATTATATAAAATTTACCAACTGTTTTTTTCACAGTGTTGCTAACTCACATGATTATTTGCATTATACTATATAAAATACATATATAATTATTAAATAAATCATTATACTATATAAAGTGTATACCAGTATTTTTTCTTGTCGTCAGTGTTGTCAACTTACGCTTTCATTCGTATTGTACTATAATAAATCCGTGTACTATAATAAGTGCATCGATTCCTCAGTATGGTCAACCGATATTTATTCTTTGTCACGTTATAATATAATAATTGCTATGGTGGTAAATTTAAACAGATTGAAAAGGCTTCTGGTTTTTGTGTGCATATTTTAATTCAATATTGCATGTATTTATACTATATGAAGTACATTGTTCATACTAAATCATTATTTTTCGTTGTACTATAATAAATTCAATTAATTTTTATGTATAAATCAGTTAGAATATCTTTGAAACAGCTTACACTAAACAGATTAAAAAGGATTCTGGTTTTTCTGTGTGCATATTTTATTTCAATATTGCATGTATTTATACTATATGAAGTACATTGATCATACTAAATCATTATTTTCGTTGTACTATAATAAATGCAATTAATTTTTATGTATAAATCAGTTAGAATATCTTTGAAACAGCTTACACATTTATAGTTACTTATTTTTATTACAATAATAAATGTATATTTGTTAATATATATTAATTTAAGTTAAATTTTAATGTACTAGTATTAGGCGAACAAAGACTGATAGGAGTTATCAATTTTACAGTTACCGCGTACGGCATACAAAGTGCCACTATCAAATCAGCGTGACCCGGCGACCTCTCCGTAAGATAGTTCCAACTGTCTCGCGAACTGATTATAAGACTGCTGCTCATTTCTGCTAGCCTGATACTTTGTTTTTAATTGCATGTTGTTCGGATTCCATATTTAAGTGGTTTTTACTACATATTTAATAGATGTATAGAAAATAAAAAGCATATTATATTTCATTTAATATTTAATTCAGTATTTAAAAATCGTAAGGTAAAATACTATTCTATGCATTTTTTATTGACCTAAATAACACAATATTTAAATTCTGTTATGGAATAAGTTATAATAATATTTAATTTATTATTTAAAAATCGTAATGAGAATTTCTATTACAGGTATTTTTTAAAGTAATAAGTCGCACAATATTTATATGTTATTTAGTAATAAAGTATAATAATGTTAATTGTTAGATACTGAAAACTCTATAAAAAATACTGTCTTTTTAAAACCAACTGATGTATTTGTATGGTATACAATTGTCCATTTCCAATTTTGCTGATGCAATGTTTCATCATCTATACTTTGATACTGGTTTTTTACCGTACGATGTTTAATTAACGTTATTCGATTGAATGTTTATTTTTAATATATACTCTATATTTGGTGGTAAAGCAGATATAAAAATTCACATAATTTAATAAAAATCTACAAAGAGCGGAAACTGTACATGCATGTTTCTCAACAACAACCAATGTTTAGATGACCTGACGACTATTTTTTCTTTAATCAATTGGTATAAATATTTGTAAGAATGTTTATTTTTAATATATACTCTATATGTGGTAGTAAGACAGATATAAAAATTCATATAGTTTAATACTAATCTGCAAAGAGCGGAAACTTCATGGTATCTGTGCATGCATATTTCTCAACAAAAACCAACGTTTATAGTTGGCCCTGGTATCCTAATACTCTGTTCGTTTTCAGAAAGTTTTCAAAAATATTGACCTGACCAATAGGGTGTCAACTGTTTTAAATAAAGTATTGATTGGATCGTCTCACATCTTTTGGTGACTTTTTTCTTGCATAAATGGTTCAATAACATTTACATTTTATTTAAAAAATAACTATATATAAATTACATTCATATAAAAATTCGATTAGTTTTAAGCACTTTAAAAAATATCAATACTGTATGAGAAAATTAACCAAGTGTAATTTTGCTGTTGCAAAGTTTCATCATCTGTACTTTAGGTTTGGATTTTGTCCCTCACGTCCCTCACGTGGTAAGACACGTGCTCAATTGACGTCATTCGTTTGTATAAAATGTTCTGTTTGTTGTATGAGTGTATAAATATAGAATGGAAAAATATTAAATGGATAAAAATATTTAATTTCTCCAAGAAAGGATCTTCATACAAGTCTAAACTATTATAATATACCATGGTTAAATATAAATGGCACTTTAAGTTAAAAATGTGTATTTTCCTACTTTGTAAAGATAATTTCTCTTATTAATGAATTGAGTAAATAAAACAACAATGAATCCATTAATAACTTTATAGCGTATTACATTTCGTATATTATGTTGATAATTTATATTAATACAAACCTTTTTTTATAATTTCAACATAAATATCACAAAAACATATTGAAAAAATCGAACTTTCAAATAACTTAAAAAAAACTCGTGACCGATTCAGCATGAATAATTTATTTTAGTAAGGTCAGGATAACTTCATTATTTTAGATTTAGGTATTTTTTTAAAAATAAGATATATCAAACGTTTATGGCAATAAAAGGTTTTACCTTGTTACTGATTTACTCATTAAACAAAAACTTAACTCATTGTGGCTTACTTTGACCACGGAAAAAACAATATAAAAATGGAATAATAATACAACATAGATGTTAAATTCAATATACATTTCATTTCAGACATGCAAATCGTTCTTCTACACTTATATCCTTAAGTGCATACATATGTCCTACGTTTAAGATGAAACGTTTCTTGTATATGAAAAATCTATCCAAGTTCAATTTTGTCAGTGTCCGTATGTTGTGTAAGGGAGAGAACTGAGTATCAGGCTTGTCAATTAGTTGAAAATCAGACCAATAATACGTGTTTTTTATTCAACGTAAAGCTGTATGTTGCCTAGTTTTACTGGTTGCTAGACTTTTTATAATACAGTCAATCAGCCTACTAATGTAATCATTCATATTCACCTTAGAATACCTTCAATCTTGTGTTGCCTTATCATATCTAAGAATAATACTTTATATTGTTTTCACTTAAAATGAGCCGTGAGAGTAAATACTATAATGGATGTTATGTTTAAATAATTTGTATAACACAGGGTATACCAAATCAACCGTTTAAGCATATACTTCTTTTGTCTACATATCTTCTATATTTGGTTTAATGATAGAAATAAAGATGTAATGAAAATGATAGCAAAATAAATTAAACTTAGCTAAGTAAATTAATTTTGTGTTTTCATAATGGTATTTTTATTAGTATTCGCATTATAGATTTCTAAAGAAATGGCAAACATTAGAGCTTGCAGTTTTGTATATCTGGATAGATATTAAATGGATAAACATTTTTAATTTCTCAAATAAAGAATCTTCATACATGTCCAACTATTATAATAAACATGAGAGAAACGACTAAATATAAATGATACTTTAAATTAAAAAGTATTATTTTTCCTATTTTGTAAAGATAGTTTCTCTTATCAATGAATTGGGTAAATAACACTTTGTATTATTACAATTAATATGAAGAGGCATTCAAAATAATTCATATGACTGAAACCATATGTATATTTTAAACTAGCCAGGCCAGAGGATTAAGGTAATGAAGAAAGCAGATGCCGTTCAAAGACAAATACAGCACACTTATTGCAATGTATTACAAATAAAGTAACCGAAACCACAATTCTTAAATGTAATGTTTGTTGTTGCGTTAAATAAATGAGAATGGTAATTTTGCACTTTATTGTTTTCTCTTAAATATATTTTTCCATGCCAAGGAAAATAACACATATGTTTTAAATGTCTATGTTACAATAGTGTTGCGTAATATTTAAAATAATTACTAGCAGTTTAAAATGTTCAAATGTTTATTCTCCTCCAACTAATTTTTTTTTACATTACAAGTTATATGTTCTGAATACGTAATTTATAGATATAGAACATTTATTGAGAACAGTTTCGTTGAATCA
The DNA here is from genome assembly GCA_035578905.1 of Stictocephala bisonia. NCBI lineage: Eukaryota > Metazoa > Arthropoda > Insecta > Hemiptera > Membracidae > Stictocephala > Stictocephala bisonia. Next base: position 128,104 of record JAQJVL010001900.1, read on the forward strand.
CATAAATATAATTAAGTATAATTTAATACTGATATGTTTAATGTTTAAGGCTTGGAGATAAATGAAACATATTACTAATAGTAAAATTTCTTTATTCAAAATATAAGTATAGTAAAACACAGTTAGTTTGAATACATACTATCTATTACCATAGCTTTATTCATAAAAATTATACGCAAATAATACAATTTTAAAACAATCGTTATAAACTCAATTTGTCCTACTTCAAATCTACGTTTAGTTTGAAATATAATGCATAATTTACATTACGTTTTAAACTTTAATTTTTACTATTTTAAGTAAAGAATATCACAAAGACAGATAGAGTAGCCTAAGGTAAATTTTTAGTGCAAATTCATTGAATTCGAACTGTACACACACATATATAAAGGGCCTTATAATACTAAGTATACTGTATAATTTATAATTTGTATAGTGAATATTTAATTTAAAACAGGAAATCTAATATTTTAAACTATTTTTTTTATAGAATATTAGTGGTATTCAACATTTATAAAATATTGAATTATAAACGCGTAGTTTATTAAATGCTTTTGTAAAGTCTGCAACGATATGCGCTATCGTTTAGAGCAGGGGTTCTCAACCGGTGGGTCGCGACCCCCAGGGGGGTTGCGGGACGGGTCTGGGGGGGGTCGCGAGATAGGTGAAAAGTGAAAAAAAAACTCAGGCCATGTATACCATATGAGCGGCGAATATAAAATGAAGCGACCATGTATTTATATAGAAACTGAGTTGAGTCCGCTTGTTAAATACAATAAGTGTATTTAATCAATTTACAATTAATCAATACTATTTTAAAATACAACTATAATTAACAAAAAGGAACAAATGGAGCTCTAAATGACTCAACATCGCTGCTAAAAATGATGGTGCCTGCCGCGCCGCTTGTATCGTAACGTAGGCCTTATTGTTGTGAGACAAAATTTGTTTATTCTAAAAAAGGCACACTACACAAAATACATCGCAAAAAATACATTTTTTTTAAAGTCCAGCAGAATGACTTAATGAGAAACTTGAGCTTGCTTTGAATTAACTAACTGTAGAATGTCTGGGTTGATTTTTGTCAAACACAAAATAATATCGTTTTCCAGTGCCAAACGATTTCTTGCTTTGGTTTTTAAATTCATCATTGTGGAAAATCCTTTTTCACAATTGTAAGAAGTAGAAAAAGGTATCAAAATCTTCAATGCTACTTTGGTCAATTCTGGGTGTTCCTTCTTTATACTTAGCCAAAACTTGTCGCGACAAACATCGTCAAAAGTTAGTTTCAATGACTGATCACTTGATATATCTATCAGTTCATCGTGGAGGCCAGCATTCAGTTCAGCTTTTTGAACAGCTTTTTCGGAAAATGGTTTTGTTATCCACACAGATCCACTTATATCTTTAACAGGAATATAATCATTCAACTGCTTTATCAAGGCTTCAAGGTGTGATGATATGAGTAATGAGAGAGATGATGTGTCAATGGATGTGTCACCAATACTTGAGACATACTCCTTGAATTCTTGTGTAAGTTGGAAATTTTCAAAGTCTTCATTTTTTATTCTTGTATTCCAAAGAGTAAGTTTTCTTACAAATGCATTTACTCGGTCTTGAGCATACAAAATAGTTGTTTCTGGTCCTTGTAGGGATGAGTTCAAAATGTTGAGATGAGAAAAAATATCAGCTAAGTAAGCAAGCTTTATTAACCATTTTTCATCGCTGAAAAAATGGGAAAGTTCATGTTTACTGTCCATTAAAAAAAGCAACATTTCTGATCTCAATGAAAACAGCCTACTCAACACGTTGCCCCTGGACAGCCATCTCACTTCGGTGTGGAATAGCAAATGTTTGTGCAAGGCTCCTACCTCCTCACACAAGTTTTCAAGTAATCTACTCTGCAATGGGCGACTCTTGACGTAGTTAACAACTTTGATAGTAATAATACTGGTTAAATTACCTTTTTTCCTGTCAACAGTTCTTCAAACATAATCTGCTATGTACATTTCGAAGCATAGAGCTTCATCATCAGGCTTTTCAAAAACGTCACTATTTACATTACACTAAACTTAAAAACATTTAAAATATAAACTATAAACATTTAAACATATTAACATAGCACATTTGCTGGCCGGCGATAGACACCAACTGATGACTAATGAGCAGGTAACCAACTCAAACATGTTAACCTACTCCCACCTGTTGACCTTGGACTTTAATTATACTGATTTTCTTCCTTTGTGACTGCAAGTTGTTTATTCGGTTGAACAGTTCGTTGGACTTGTATTTTAATTTGTCATTTAAAATATTACTTGGATCAGATTTGAAAGCATTGTAAATATGGAGTTCTTCTATTGTATTCATAAAATATGATTTGTTGCATTTATATAAAATTTCTAAATTGTTTTCTAAACTGTCAATATTATGTCTATTGGAAATTAAATGTTCAGCAACTTTTGATTTCTGACTTGTTGATTGTTTCGGAAGATGTTCAGAGAAACGTATTTTAAAAGAACGACCTGTTTGGCCAATGTAAAACTTTGGACAATCAAAACAGTTTATTAAACTGTTATTATTATTATTGAAACTGTTTATTAAACAGTTTCAAAAACAAAATGAATAAACTTTGATGGCCTCACCCAAAACTTGACGCAAGTCATCCGGCATTCCTTTAGCTGCCAAAGCTTGCCTATGTAAAAAACAATGCACCCAGTTTGCATTTGGCATTAACGTTTTCAACCTGGCAATCAATCCGCTGTTTTTACCTGAAAGGGCTCTTGCAACATCACTACAAATTGAAACACATTTGTTCCAATCAATTTCAAAAGGTTCAGTTGCCTCAATGAACACTTTAAAAACACTTTCACCTGTGGCATGGTCTGGCAAAGATTTGCAAAATAATACATTTTCCTTAATAGAGTGACCGCAATCATACCTAATAAAACACAAAAACTGAGCACAGTTAGCAATGTCAGTTGATTCGTCGCATTGAATCGAAAAAAACGTGCTTTCTTTTATTTGTATCTTTAGCTGGTTCTGAACATCTTTCACCATGTCTGATATTCGTCGTGACACAGTGTTATTTGATAGTGGGATTTTTTTTAGCTTGTCAGCTTCTTGAGGATTAATCATATTTGAAACCATATCGATTGCGGCAGGAAGAATTAATTCCTCAGCAATGGTATGTGGCTTTCCCACTTTAGCAATCTTTAGCGCTACCTCGTACGAAGCTTTGAGGACATTTTTGCTAACGTCAGTATGACTTTTAATATTTACCTGTTGACTGCGAAGGGACAGCAGTTTTCTCTGGAAAAACTCGACTGGTTTGTTTTTCAGCGCAGAATGCTTAGTTTCAAGATGACGCTTCATTTTTGAAGGTTTCATGCTTTCAACTGATAAAACTTTACTACAAATAACACACTGAGGTTTGTTTTCAAGTTCAGTAAAACCAAACTGTAGATATGCATTATCATACTTTCGGCATTTTGTTTTTGAGACTTCGGAATTCTCGCTACTTTTGCTACACGAAGCTTCTCATTTTAAAAACTTATCCATTATTAATATTAAAACGAGTGTTCAATTTGAAGATCAAAGTACGGCCTAACCTAAGGTAAAATTCTAACCACAGTCCAGTCCTAACTAACCTAACCTCATTCCTCAAACACTGTAGGACTGAAGTCAAACCACACACACACACCACAGACTGTGGTCTGTTCAAACGCAAACAAATAACAAACAGCAACACATGACAAGAATAAATATTAGCCTACGACATAATTATAATCGCACTATTTCTCAAGACGTCAGGCAGTCGACTGGCACAGTGGCACTGGCAGTTCAGCTCAATCAGCTGTGAGCTGTCTGCTTGTCGGGGACGAATTGCACCGTGCGATAGCTGCACGCGCAGCTTCATGTCAGGCTGTCTCCGCGGCTATAAATACACCACGCGTCAGTTCTGTAAATACACTGCGCACAGTCTTTGCCTGCTTTGATATTGAAGAATTAAAAATGATTAAAATTACTTTCGTTACTTTTATTACCGGATCGTTTATTAATTATTAAGAAATTAGTGCTCACTAACGTTTTTATATAGTTTTGAATAGTGTTTTTTATGTTTTTTTAAACTAATTATTGCTGTCTTTTTTCATACAAAGGCTTACTTTTAAGATGTTACAAGAAGGGGGTCGCCAAAATTCTCAACCTAAAAAGGGGGTCGCAGCGTTGAAAAGGTTGAGAACCCCTGGTTTAGAGTATAATATAAAACAATTCTACGTCTCATAATAATCAGTTCAGAGGTAACTGTAAAGTGAAATGAAGTATCAGAGTCATACTAAATTTTGTAAAATGATCAAATTATAAAATTTTAATGTTACTTTATGTCTCATGTACTGTCTTATTAGTAAATTGAGAATTTGCAATATTATATTCGTATTAGTTATAGGAAAACAAAAATATGACAATTTAATTACGTTTATGTATGTAAATAAAATGTACACAGAAATGAGTCTAACAATATTGTTAATAAAATACGATTGGTTCTCATAATCAGTTTGAATGCAAAATAGTTAACCTTAGCACGATGACCCGTACTAATAAGTCAAGATAACCATAGATAAAGTAAGAGGCCAACGCTTAAATTGATTTGTTATAGCATGAGTACAAATTAGATTTCCTGTTTTAAATTAAATATTCACTATACAAATTATAAATTATACAGTATACTTAGTATTATAAGGCCCTTTATATATGTGTGTGTACAGTTCGAATTCAATGAATTTGCACTAAAAATTTACCTTAGGCTACTCTATCTGTCTTTGTGATATTCTTTAATTAAAATAGTAAAAATTAAAGTTTAAAACGTAATGTAAATTATGCATTATATTTCAAACTAAACGTAGATTTGAAGTAGGACAAATTGAGTTTATAACGATTGTTTTAAAATTGTATTATTTGCGTATAATTTTTATGAATAAAGCTATGGTAATAGATAGTATGTATTCAAACTAACTGTGTTTTACTATACTTATATTTTGAATAAAGAAATTTTACTATTAGTAATATGTTTCATTTATCTCCAAGCCTTAAACATTAAACATATCAGTATTAAATTATACTTAATTATATTTATGTGATTCAACGAAACTGTTCTCAATAAATGTTCTATATCTATAAATTACGTATTCAGAACATATAACTTGTAATGTAAAAAAAAATTAGTTGGAGGAGAATAAACATTTGAACATTTTAAACTGCTAGTAATTATTTTAAATATTACGCAACACTATTGTAACATAGACATTTAAAACATATGTGTTATTTTCATTGGTATGGAAAAATATATTTAAGAGAAAACAATAAAGTGCAAAATTACCATTCTCATTTATTTAACGCAACAACAAACATTACATTTAAGAATTGTGGTTTCGGTTACTTTATTTGTAATACATTGCAATAAGTGTGCTGTATTTGTCTTTGAACGGCATCTGCTTTCGTCATTACCTCAATCCTCTGGCCTGGCTAGTTTAAAATATACATATGGTTTCAGTCATATGAATTATTTTGAATGCCTCTTCATATTAATTGTAATAATACAAAGTGTTATTTACCCAATTCATTGATAAGAGAAACTATCTTTACAAAATAGGAAAAATAATACTTTTTAATTTAAAGTATCATTTATATTTAGTCGTTTCTCTCATGTTTATTATAATAGTTGGACATGTATGAAGATTCTTTATTTAAGAAATTAAAAATGTTTATCCATTTAATATCTATCCAGATATACAGAACTGCAAGCTCTAATGTTTGCCATTTCTTTAGAAATCTATAATGCGAATACTAATAAAAATACCATTATGAAAACACAAAATTAATTTACTTGGCTAAGTTTAATTTATTTTGCTATCATTTTCATTACATCTTTATTTCTATCATTAAACCGAATATAGAAGATATGTAGACAAAAGAAGTATATGCTTAAACGGTTGATTTGGTATACCCTGTGTTATACAAATTATTTAAACATAACATCCATTATAGTATTTACTGTCACGGCTCATTTTAAGTGAAAACAATATAAAGTATTATTCTTAGATATGAGAAGGCAACACAAGATTGAAGGTATTCTAAGGTGAATATGAATGATTACATTAGTAGGCTGATTGACTGTATTATAAAAAGTCTAGCAACCAGTAAAACTAGGTACCATACAGCTTTACGTTGAATAAAAAACACGTATTATTGGTCTGATTTTCAACTAATTGACAAGCCTGATACTCAGTTCTCTCCCTTACACAACATACGGACACTGACAAAATTGAACTTGGATAGATTTTTCATATACAAGAAACGTTTCATCTTAAACGTAGGACATATGTATGCACTTAAGGATATAAGTGTAGAAGAACGATTTGCATGTCTGAAATGAAATGTATATTGAATTTAACATCTATGTTGTATTATTATTCCATTTTTATATTGTTTTTTCCGTGGTCAAAGTAAGCCACAATGAGTTAAGTTTTTGTTTAATGAGTAAATCAGTAACAAGGTAAAACCTTTTATTGCCATAAACGTTTGATATATCTTATTTTAAAAAAAATACCTAAATCTAAAATAATGAAGTTATCCTGACCTTACTAAAATAAATTATTCATGCTGAATCGGTCACGAGTTTTTTTTAAGTTATTTGAAAGTTCGATTTTTTCAATATGTTTTTGTGATATTTATGTTGAAATTATAAGAAAAGGTTTGTATTAACCCTCCAGGTGCTGGGTTGAACTTTCTTGAGTGCTAGGCGTTTTTCATCGTGTTTGCAACTGTATATAAAATATTTTTTTAAATACTGTACACCTAATGAAAATGGTACATATTACCATATCATTATTTTCAGAAAAAACCATAGAATAAGAAAATATACTTATACAGGACTTATATTTTCATGGTAAACTATTGTTGGATGTTATTCTTTACAAAGAAGAAATTTTTTTCAATTTTTAAATTTTGAGTTCATGTATCAGTTCACAAAAGACAAAATGAAAATCCAAGATAGACATATTGTAGAAAACTTAATAATAAACCACAAAAATATATACACTGTTATAGGTTATCTTCTTAGACACATTCAGTTAGAGTAAAAAATGGAAAATTGTACCCATGTAAAAAATCACTAATACATGACAAGTTACACATTTCATTGTAACATGTAGTGTTATTTCACTTTTACAACTCAAAATGTTTTCAGCTCACAAAAATATAACAATGACAATCAATAAAAAACTAAAATAATTAATTAAAATATATATCTTATGTACAAAAATTTACATTCTGGAGCAATGACAAGATGATTTACTCAGAGTCAACTACACTCTCAATGTCTGATTGTTTATTTAGTTCGTCTAACACATTTATTATTACACTAGACCTACTTAATTCACTCATTTTTTTAAGATAAAAATACAATAAAACACAAATAAAACAATAATAATAGATTACAATAACAAACTTACATTGTAAACAAACACCCAAGCGGCAATACACTGAGCATCTGATTGTTTGTGTTGAAAACAAAACATACGCTTCTAAACAATTGTTGTATATCGGCCTGTTTTGATGCAGACGTATTCCCATAGAGTATAATATGTTCCGCGTTTCCTCTACTTCAATACTATATAACATACTTTGTAATATTCAGTCGTTTAAAGCCACTAGTGCGTTTTAAATAGATCATGTACCTAACATCGCGTCTCGCGATGTCAGCACTACAAACGGCGAGCGCTGACATCGCGCTACGCGATGGTCAGCACCCAGGAGGGTTAATATAAATTATCAACATAATATACGAAATTTAAATAACGCTATAAAGTTATTATGGATTCATTGTTGTTTTATTTACCCAATTCATTAATAAGAGAAATTATCTTTACAAAGTAGGAAAATACATATTTTTAACTTAAAGTGCCAATTTATATTTTAACCATGGTATATTATAATAGTTTTAGGACTTGTATGAAGATCCTTTCTTGGAGAAATTAAATATTTTTATCCATTTAATATTTTTCCAATTCTATATTAATACACTCATACAACAAACAGAACATTTTATACAAACGAATGACGTCAATTGAGCATGTGTCTTATCACGTGAGGGACAAAATCCAAACCTAAAGTACAGATGATGAAACTTTGCAACAGCAAAATTACACTTGGTTAATTTTCTCATACAGTATTGATATTTTTTTAAAGTGTTTAAAACTAATCGAATTTTTATATGAATGTAATTTATATATAGTTATTTTTTAAATAAAATGTAAATGTTATTGAACCATTTATGAAAGAAAAAAGTCACCAAAAGATGTGAGACGATCCAATCAATACTTTATTTAAAACAGTTGACACCCTATTGGTCAGGTCAATATTTTTGAAAACTTTCTGAAAACGAACAGAGTATTAGGATACCAGAGCCAACTATAAACTTTGGTTGTTGTTGAGAAATATGCATGCACAGTACCATGAAGTTTCCGCTCTTTGGGATTAGTATTAACTTAGAATTTTATATCTGTCTTACTACCCAA
>JAQJVL010001901.1:0-136514 GCA_035578905.1 Stictocephala bisonia
GAAAACCAAAGATGGGTTCCATTAAATTTATGTTTATACCTAAAATACCATAGCAAAAGATCGCCATAATGACCATGAAAATGTACTATAAAAACTATTGTTAGTGAGCATTGTATGCAGTCCAAAAATGACATTCTATCATTTGATGTCTTGGAGAAATATTTGCCTTAGTTCACATACTTGTTATGGAACTAAGTATGTGAACCTCACAAAAATTACACGTTTTACATTCTCTTTCCATGGTATGTGGCCTTCAAAGCGAACAATGTGACCGTGAAAGTTTATAAAATAAACTCAAGGATATGTTGAAGTGGTAACCAACTAAGGGAGACTGATCCAAGTTATCAAAGTTTTGTGGATGAGGTGGTAGCACAATCTGAGTCAAGAGAACAGAAACGTAATTGAGAAGCCAGTGCCTGCACTGTCAAGTTAAAAATCACTCCAAGAGAGAATTATGAAAAGCTCTTTCAAATCGAACTTGCAAAATAAAATCACGACGTTTCCAAGCAATGACCTAACCTTGTATAAAAGTAGAAGGGTGGTAATGTTTGGAATATATTTTATCAAGGTTTCTTTTTTTTATAGTTTAAATGTGTAAAACATGTCTTCTTAAATGAACAAATTTTATTGCAAAACTGTATTGAGGAGTTTCTGATTTTAATTTTTCATTTTACTGTAATATTAAGCAATCAACGGAAATTTTCTCACATTAAATATAACTTTTTCTAATCTGACATTTCCTGTTCCCAAATCTGTCAGATTATTGAGTCTACTACAGTACATTCAAATAAAATATATAATAGGCCTAATTAATTTCAAATTTATTTTAAAATATCAAATTATCTTTAATCTATAATTTATCTAGAATATTCCCAGATAAGCCTAGTATAATTTAAATTGTGTCAAAACTCAAACAGATCAATATTGATCCTGTTTAAGCAGAAAGTTTAACGCAAATAAATTTACACACGAAACTGTTTCTTTTAGGGATTCTTAAGATAAATAGAGGATAAACAAAACACAGGCTCTATTGCCTTTACGCAACAAATCGAGGATAGCGGGAAAAGTTTAAGGGTATGAGCAGAAGGGGATAAAGACTCATCAGTGGAGAGCCTATGAATACACGTGCACCTCTACTGCACCAGTTTAGCAAGAATGCTACGATTTAATGAAATTAATCTGTACTGTACCACTAATGATGTCTGCACCTACAGCATATTTTCTATTTTATTTGGTAAAATTAGTTTCGTGGAATAATAACTCTCCTTAAAATATACATTACTTTTCATCCTCTGATGAAAACATTTCATCTGAGGGGGTTAAGAAAGTGCCTAGGGCAATTCATTGGTGGGGGATCAATTCCAAAAATAATTTCTAACCAACATTTGAAAACAACTAAGTAAAGTATAGCTAAGAATATCAACGCACAACAATAAATGTCACTGAAAAATAATTATTATTAATACCTTAATCTGAAGACACTCCCATATTTGATCTGCTAATTTCGTCCCTTCTAAATTATCGGAAATCAAATGGGAACCATTTGATATTACTGAAGAACACAAACGACATATTAGATCCAATTTCAGCTCAATAGCTTCTGACATAACACTTGTTTGGTTGTAATAAAATTAAAGCCAAATAAAAACAATACTGGCAATTTTTCTTGATATATTTTTAGAATCTAGTGCAACGTAAACAAATCAGCAAACATCATTTTGATGAGACATCCAGCCATCATTTTATTCCTTTCAGGATTGCCAAATGCATTTTGAACTAATACCCTTTCTCTAGAGAAAAATTAACCTAAATAAATTAAAATACCCTTCCTCATCACCTTAATTATTAAAAACACATTAAGGAAAATCAGTTCTGAAATTCAAACCAAAGGATACAGTTAAAGGTTTGCACACACACAATATACAGGGTGTTCTGAAAAAAGGTGCCCATAAGGCAGGGCGTGATTCCTCACATCAAAAGAAGAAAAAAAGTTCTAATTAACATAGGTCCGAAAATGCTTCGTTAGCGAGTTACGGCTAGCGAAAGATTTCGCCTGAATTTCAGTTCCCCTGCTGAAACGAAGCCCTACGGGTATTTGTTGGCTGTTAATTAAGATGTACAATTTAGCGTTCTTTATGTAAAATGAACTGAAAAATTGAATAAAACCGTTTCCAGACCTGTAGCTGCAGTAGTTTTTAAGATATGTGACGAAATACGCGAAACTTGGTCCCGAAAAACAAGTTCCTTTTAGGTTTGAAGCAGATTTACTATGTTAAATGTACAATAAACCCAAAGTTTTTTTACAGAACTTTTAGAAAATTTAATTTCGAAGAGAAAGATGTAAAATAAGTCTATAATAGACAAACGCAACCTTTAAAAAATAATCCTTAATTAGCCTACATACAAAACGCATGAAAAATAGACAAAATCTGTTAAGCTCTCTACAAATGTAATATTGAAATTAAAACAGCTGTTGTAATAAAACAAATTAATGAGTTACTAATATTTTTTATCAAGTAAACATTTTTAACAATCATAAATTATCATACATAAAAAAGTTATCTGAATTATCATTCAACAAAAAAGTTACACTTGTCCTAAAAAACTAACCACGTCACAGTAGATTTTCAAAATGTTTCCCCTCATTCAAAATACAAGCATCCAGCCGTCTTCTCATAGACTGCCGAACTCTTTCGAAGATCCCAGGTGTCTCACGTATCCTTTGAATCCCATTAATAATCCTTGTGCGCAACTCTTCTATGGTATCCACAAGCGAGTCGTAGACAAGCGACTTTAAATGTCCCCATAAGAAAAAGTCAAGAGGATTGAGGTCAGGTGACCTTGCAGGCCATGCTACTGGGGCTCCTCGACCAATCCATCTGTTTGGATATGCTTCATTTAAAAATTCTCTTACTTGTAATGTGTAATGAGCTGGAGCTCCATCCTGCATGAACCACATTTTGTTGCGTGTGTATAGTGGCACATCTTCGAGTAACTCATTCAGATCAGTCGTCAAGAAATGTAAATAATTTTCACCATTGAGCCTATCAGGTAAAAAACGAATAAAAATTGTATCACCCAGAATAGCAGCCTGATAGAAAACTGATATTGGTGACGGTTCTCTGAAATAGCATGTGGATTTTCAATTGCCCAAATGTGAGTATTGTGGGTGTTAAGAATAGCCATTCTTGAAAATTTTGCTTCATCAGTAAAGATAATGTTATTTAAAAAATGTGGATTTCTGCACCTTTGGATAAGCCATTGGCATAGCTGAACACGAGGAAAGTAATCTCAAGGCAAAAGAGCCTGGACCCTTTGATAGTGATAAGAATGCAACTGCTGCTCATGTTTATTCCAGACAATTGAATTACTAACACCGAAATCCAAGGCTAGTTCTCTAGTACTTCTTCCAGGACGATTCTCTATTTCGTCCAACACGCCCTCCTCCAATTCAGCTGTACACATTGTACGTGGCCGTCCTGATCTACCAACTTTTCCAGGTTTAAAGGTTCCCGTCTCGCTTAGCCTTCTATGAATGGAAGAAAACATTTTATGAGTCGGTAACTGTCTACGAGGAAAGTGTTCCTGATAGAGTCGTCTAGCCTCACGACTGTTGCAATGTGCAAGACCGTACATTAAATGCATGTCTGTCATTTCACCATTAGTGTACATAATATTCATATTACCTGCCATGATGAATAAGATATTATTAGCTATCAAAAATTAACTGCAACGGCACTCGCACTAACTTGTATTAAAGTACAGATCAACACACGCACATAATGAGCAATGGAAAAATAGCTGCTTGTCATGTTTATTTAAATTATTATAAACAATGTTACATTGTTTAAACATATGTTTTAAACAGAAATTATTTTTTTCCTTAAATCATATGTTTTAATACAACAGCTGTTTTAATTTCAATATTACATTTGTAGAGAGCTTAACAGATTTTGTCTATTTTTCATGCGTTTTGTATGTAGGCTAATTAAGGATTATTTTTTAAAGGTTGCGTTTGTCTATTATAGACTTATTTTACATCTTTCTCTTCGAAATTAAATTTTCTAAAAGTTCTGTAAAAAAACTTTGGGTTTATTGTACATTTAACATAGTAAATCTGCTTCAAACCTAAAAGGAACTTGTTTTTCGGGACCAAGTTTCGCGTATTTCGTCACATATCTTAAAAACTACTGCAGCTACAGGTCTGGAAACGGTTTTATTCAATTTTTCAGTTCATTTTACATAAAGAACGCTAAATTGTACATCTTAATTAACAGCCAACAAATACCCGTAGGGCTTCGTTTCAGCAGGGGAACTGAAATTCAGGCGAAATCTTTCGCTAGCCGTAACTCGCTAACGAAGCATTTTCGGACCTATGTTAATTAGAACTTTTTTTCTTCTTTTGATGTGAGGAATCACGCCCTGCCTTATGGGCACCTTTTTTCAGAACACCCTGTATATTTATATATATTGTTTTCTACGACTGCTACTTCCATCATTAAGTACACAAATGGTATACAAATGTGACTGACTACCCATCATCTAAAAAAATTATAATCTTGAAAACACGTAAATAATCTAATCAGCTTTTAAGAGACAGTTTACATTGACGACAAAAATAAACGAAATCCGGCGAAAAACAAAGCCAGGTGGAAAATGCGGCAGGTATATATATATATATATATATATATATATATATATATATATATATATATATATATATATACACGTTCAGTGGTACTGACCCACCTACACACCCATACATGTTCAGAGCTATTGAGTAAGATATTAATTAAAGTATTGTTTTGAATAATTTATATTTTATCAAAATCTGTGTTGGGGGCAATTAAATTATCCTGATAAAACCATAATTATAGTCCTCTTTATAGTTAGCTTTAGTGAAAAACTGATTTGTGAGCTGAATGAAATGAATTCTTTGTTGCTCCGAACAAGTTCTTTACATGCATGATCATTGTCAATTTTCTTACAATCTATGGAATATGTCTAACATAATAACATAAGATTAAGTTATTAAATTATAGTAGTAGTATTTAACAGTAGAGTATTACTCATTTTATTTTCAAAAATACCAAAATAAACAAAAATGAAGATAGAACGGTTTGCCTAGTCACAATAAGTATTATAAATAAATTAATATATATTCATTTATTTCCCTGTAATTCCTTATTTTATTCTATATCGAGGTACAACCATGGCATGTTTATCACATTGAATTAAATGGGTGTAGTCAGATTCAACGTTTTTACGTCACGGTAGATTTATGGCCGCGGCTGAGCGCGGTTGTCGGACATGGCGCTGAAATCGCTGGAAAACCGCTACACATGCTATCAAATGGTGCCAGTCACATTCAGTGGACTAGTCGCAGCATATCTTCCCCCCTTTCCAAGTTATTAGTTGTTGATGTGAGTCATTTGTACAGAACCTGCGCTGTGAGAGTTCCTATATTTGTTGTTGCTTTCTGTTCATTATTATTATTATTATATTCTTTATTATTATTCTTTATCTTTTACAATGTTTGACACGGATAAGTCATTAATGAAATTCAACTTCGTTGTGGCAGATGTCTAACAAAGATTATAGCAATAGAGACTTGAAAAGTAGCCTAAAATGTGGATAGAGATAGGACAAGTATGATTATTATTGACAACTTGGAGTTGGAACTAAAGTCAGCCGAAGAAAAGAACAAAGAAGGTAAGTCTCAAATTATTTATTTAATTAGAAAATCTCAAAAGTTCAAAATCAGACTTTCATGTATAACTAACTCTCTCTTTTTTATCAACAAACAAAACTAAATGTTACAAATAAAATCGTATTTTAATCGTAAACATAAACATAATACTACTGGAGGGTATGGTACTGGTACTAGTCTTCTTGTAAACGCGCTGTATTTAATAGGTGCAGTCCAAATCTCCTAATTTTCTTTGTTTTAAATATGAACTCACAATAATTGCCAAAGACAAGTCAACCTCTTTTCGTGAAGACATGTTTTCACGTGATGGACCTAGGACGTCAGACCAGTAGAACACTTAAAGTGGTTTATATACCTGCATTCAATTAATCCAAGGCGTTGCTTCTGCAACCGGTTTCAACTCGTCATGAGAGTCATCTTCAGGCCGTACAAGGATGTAATAAAATGTGATCACTTCATATGAAGGTCGTCACGAACACATAACGAATAACGGACACTACGAATATACGAACACATAACAAAACACTTAAAAACGTTGACATTAATGAACAACTAAAAATTCGCGACGCGTGCCGGGCTGGAGCGTAGTCTAGACTACGGCCTGAAGATGACTCTCATGACGAGTTGAAACCGGTTGCAGAAGCAACGACTTGGATTACTTGAATGCAGGTATATAAACCACTTTAAGTATTGAACAGTGATCCGGAGGCTAATCCCCCCAAAAATGAAACCAGTAGAACGTTAGCACAGCCCAGTATGACAGCATTCAGCCAATCGGCCATTAACCGCTGGAAACAATTGAAAAGCAGCGTTTCTACCGCGACGTAAAACACGCCAAGTGTGACCCTAGCCTATGAATATTTAAAATAACATTGGATTGATTTTAGTCATTTAATAACAGCTGTTTTGTAAATAAATACACTTGTTTATTTTGTATGTTGACAACCGACAACAGATTTTGGTGAACTTTGTATGGAAGTTAGCTTTTGTATCACAGAGACCCGCTAAGAAAGAAAATCTGGAAATTTCATTCCTAAAGGGTAGAGAGACAGCCCTATATGTTTTATTTTTCCATTAGAATATTATTGGCATTAATATAATGCTTTTCAAACTGCTGATACGAAAAAAACATAAACATAACAAAAAACCTTTGCTAATTTAGTTTTCGTTTAAGGCCATTTCTACTCACTTTGCATTGCCCTAAAGTAGACTTATAGGGGTTTCTATACTATAACACTTTGTTAACTATGAGAACGGCAGCGGGCTGAGCTTTTATATTGATGTTATGGCTCAGAGAGAACCAAGGATGATAGAGTAAGCAAGAATAGAGGATCACCACGTAGCGAAGTGAGGTTTGTCGGCTAGTATTCACATAGGGTTAAAACATTGATGTTACTGTGTTTTCACAATTAATTTTTGCTTACAAAATCAATGTAAGCAAAAGAGTTCTATCTGTATGGTTCTATCATTAAGTTTCATTAATTGGAAAACATTGTCATAGTAATTTTTTAACATATGTTCTGGAACTCATGTCAGGAGCAAACTTTTAGTATTACAATAAATAATTCATATAAAGTATAAACAATAATAATTTACCTGATATAATTTGTAATTTGCACTGTAACCACCCTATTTCTTTCATGTATGTAATATTGACATAATGACAATTAACTGAATACAGTACTAACATGGCGTCCGCTAAATGATTGCCACCTACGTAGACACAACTAGAGAAGTATGGAGTGTTAGTCAGTTTTCGGTTGTTGTGTAAGGGAAAGAACTGTCAGGATTGTTAATTAGCTGAAGATCATACCAACAAACGTAGTCCGGATTATACGTAAAGCTGTAGGTCACTTAGCTACTCTGGATATTGGAATATAAATGACCATTTCTGAAGAAAATTCGAACTTGAACCAGACTACATAGACCATTCAAAATCATCGCACTCTCATGCAATTAAAGCTAGCATAGAAATAAAACTAGCAAGGGCCTGTTACTTCTGAGACAAATCAGCAGATTTAAAATCCTCATTTGGAAGGACTGTTTATTTTTATTTTTTTTAATCCCACATAAATTATTCAATAATTTTGTGGGGCGCCACAAAAACACTTCATTCTCAATAAAATCTTCACATGGCATTAAAAAAGGCAGTCAGAACAATTGTAGGGGTGAACCCGCAGTCTAACTGTTTAGACACCTTCAGATATTGGATGTTCCATATCTTTTTGTTTTTGATTGCATCATATTTGTTGTAAAACAGGGAAAGATATACGCCAAGTCACACATACAATACAAGATTTATACACAATTTTTCTGAATATCATTAACCGGCAGTATCCGATACAAAGCTGGAATATTTGGGGAAAAAACGTTATTAAGTTCTGCCAAATAATATTAAAGAAATAAAAGACATCAAAAAGTTCGAGGGACGCTTAAAATTTAATAGAACGTAGCTTTTTCGATGTGGAAAGCTACCTCAACCTCAAATACCTGACCTCCAGCCTCTAATATAATTAAACCTAGAAATGTAACCTAGTTAACATTGACCTAGAAACCTATTGACCTAACCTATTGGGTTGGGCAAAGTAACAGATCCAACGCCACTGTGTATGCAAAACTGGACGCTGTGGGATGTATGATGTAAGATTCATATTCGCCTTAAAATACGCACAAAGTTATGACGGTGTCTCATCCCTAAGAATAACAATATTTATGTTGTATATCTTTATACTTAATTATATCTTAATTTTTGTCACATTTTGAGTAGACTATGTCCATTTCAGAATTGTTAAATGAGCAGAATTCATTAATTAAAACGTTGAATTAATTCTGATTATTATTGACTGTTATGATTTAGATGGTAACTTTCTCGTACACAAAATTGTTGGTTATATTATACTATTTCATCGAAAATGCAGGATCGTAATTGTCGGGTGGAGAATGTTAATGTTTCTGTTCTTGAACACGGAGGACCACTGCTCTTCCGGAGCAGACGGGAGAATACACTAAGGACGTAAATAATTAATTAGAGAAAATTGACTCACCACAGAGATTGGTTGACCACGTATCCAACGGGAGTAGTTGGAGACACTTTGTAATCCAGTTCACCTTCCTTTGTCACAGTTCTAAAGCACTGAAGAATAGTCGCGGAAGTACGAGCGTTTCGAAAGTCCAGAAGACCGACCACGTACCGCACAAACGAGGTTCTTGAAGGTCTGGATGAGCAGCACAGAGTTAGAGAGAGTTGCAAGAGGTAGAGTTAGAATTTAAAAGAGCACACAATCACTAATTGTTGAGTTGGAAACGAGACCCACGACCTTACACTTTGAAAGACTAAGCGAGAGTGTATGCTGTGTGGCGCGAAACCGTCGCCTGAGGTGAGTTTATTCCTGAGCACCAATGAGAGCTCGAGTTTGGGGTGGCGTGATGTTTATTCTAAGGACAGATAACCCTCTCTCTCTCTCTCTTGGCTTTAGTGAACATGGGAAATACCAAAAATCAAATCTTATAACTACAGAATATATCAACTATGTACAATCATCTTATTACCTAACAGTAATAAAATATTATGACAAATTTAAAACACTAAGAACGAAATATAAATACGGTATTCAATATAATTAAATTCAGTTAAGTGAGTTGTTTGGGGGCAAATTAGCAAAAGGTTACTCGTCACCTAATAATAAATTTCTACTAAATTTACTCCTTTCAGCGCTAGGATATATCACCAGAAGCGTGCGTCAGTAGAACTCGGCAGAATTATATGAACCTTGTATTTAACTGATTAAAATGGCATAAGTGATTCTATAAATAATATTTAGTAAAAAATTAATTTTGTAATGCTGTCAACAAATTTCTTGTAGGAAAAATAATATATAAATATTTCTCACTTACTAACATTTTCATGTTAAAACTGAACATATTTAAATCATTGTGGTTATTTTATACTTTTAAATAAATCATAAAGTTTATCTACCACCAATGAAAACTACACCAACGTCACAAACATTATTAGGTTGTTTGCACCAATAAAATATTTTACGTTTTTCCGGTTTGTTTTGTTTACAGCAGTGAAGGCAGAATAAAAACAGCTGAGGGATCCCTATGACGTAATTGCTACCTGCGTGATATGGTTGCGTAATTTGTATGAGACAACCTTTTGTATAGGAACCTTGATCCGAACCCTACTAGGATTTTTAGTTGGATATTCCTCAATTAACTTTAGAGTACATGACTGCTTATGTTGTTGAACAATTATTAATATGATATTTTTTTAATGTTAAAGATAAATAAATCAACAAACGTTATAAAGCAATTAAATACACCTGTTGCTTTCCAGAACTGTGGTTTCCGGTTTTATGTAATAAAGTATCTTAATTACAAATGAAACATTAACCATTCTAAATTTATAGGTGAATAAATGTTAAAGTTATTACAATATACAATATTGCTGAATATAGAAATACTGCTCTGTGCGTATATTGTAATCAAGAATTAGTTGTACAAAATAGATTACACAAGTGCCACAGGCGTTGAAAAAGAAAATATATAAATTTAGTGTGACAAAAAATATGTTAACACAGTATAACTTTGAGGCTAACAAAAGACCTACTTGTCTACTTTATTATTTGTATTTATTATTTATATCATAGATTTTTACATACAATTAAAGCTTATTAAATATATTTTGTATACACACGGAAATTGACATTTCTTTCTCTCTGGTTCTGTTTCCTACATTTTTTTTCTAATGACGTCTTCAATTTAAGCAGATTTAGCTATTTCCTCCTTCATTCTCGATGATCTGCCATCTGCCATATTGCATACAATTGTTCGCTCTACGTCTCGAAAATGGCGGAACGTCTAAAATAACGCTTATAATAGACTGTGGTTATAATATTTTAACTTTATTCTAATATTTGGTTTACAAATTAGTGTTTGCTTTATATTTTTAATATCGTAATATAGCATTTACCATAAACTGATTATAAATGGTAGTTTTTTCAAGGTGATATAGATCCCCTCCCTTTCATCGGTCATTATCTGCCCCGGCTAGATCTGCCGGTCATTTCGTAGACGGATTTAGTTCAAGTGGATTAAAAATCATTTTTGAATGTTATGCATCAAAAATTGAATGACTGGTATGTATATGGTATGGTGTATATATAGCGTTATGTGATGTTTTGGACCTGTGAAGAATATATTGCAAGTTGCAACTGTGGAACCCATTTTGTTTTTAGTCGTCCTTAACAGGTCCACATCGTGATTTTACCATTTTCGCAAGTCCATTTGTATATTTTACTGTGTTCCATGTAAGTTGGATAGTTGAATATAGGTCATAATCCTTAGTATAGCAATATGTATGTGGAACTAATAGGGTGTGGAGGTAAGCCATAATCATGGATTAACTTATTGATCTAAAATGCATTTTGCCATCTTTGAATACTACCTTGTGATTGAATTAAAAATTGTAATTTATAGCTAACAGTAGGGCTTGGTTTAGTCTTGATAAATTCTTGTGAATTTATAAGGGTAGTGTAAAATAGTCCAAGTCTAGGCAACTTATGATGTTAATTATATTTAATTTACCTATATAGAAGTCCTATTACCATCAACCTTGGGATAGTTTATAATCAGATCAGTTATAGAATTATTATATTCAGTATACTGTGTAATTAGGCCTAGACAATTCTCATCTCACTAATATTGAAATTTGATGTTAGGCCTACTAATATCTGCTGGTATTTCACTAATCTATTCACTTTCAATCTGTAGACCTACTTTGTAAATCAAGGACACATTTTATCACCATTGAGTAGAATGAAGTCTTTATTTTTTTGGGGTAAACAGTTAATATTCTGTGTAAAAGTTTGTTTGACACATCTAAATGTTGTATTTTTAATTGTAAATTGTTATATATCTGTTATTTAGCACGATTATATATATAATTTTTGTACATTATTTTATGCTGTGAATTTCATAACTAATTTTGTTGATGACAATTGTTTCTCCATCACTAAAAAGTTTTTATTGTGTCAAATCACCTATTAGTCTTGAGAACAACGACCAATCACAAAAATCCAATTTGCTTATATTCATGCTGAAGGATCGGCTGGCAGGCCTTTTCAGACTACGCTCTGGTATTTATGCTTTTTACTTACTTTCATATTTGCTTGTTCCATCCGTAGTCTTTGAGGGAGAAATTGAACAGGTTAATAATAATTGGTTTATTTTGTTCCAATAGAACAGAGAAAAACCATTCAATAAGAAAAATAAGGTTAAAATCCAAGACCTAAGGTTTTATTTTATTTAACTAAACCATCCTCATCCACGTTGGATCAGAAAGTGATTCAGAAGTGATAGTGGCGCAGTGCCTGAAATAATTTAAGACTTGCATATTGAGGTTTATGTTCAAAGAGTTTTAAACTGTGTTGTTGACCATGAGTACCTTTATTTCTTATATTAGATCTATAGTCAATATAATGAGGACAACATTTTGTGATTTTATATAGACTACGGATTCAAAAATGAAAAGGCTTGGGACTTTCAAGAGTTCAAGCTGAATGAACGAATCCTTACAGCTAGCATTAAGTGGCATCCCCAAGATGGTTCTAATTGATTTTATTTCAAAGTAAAAATCTCATTTAAATTAATTTTTGAAGAGCCTATTAAAACTATTGAATATGAAATATGTTGCTCGAACAGCCCATAGTATATGAGTGGATAGAAGAATGGTGCCGTAAGTCCTCATCCTTTGAAGGATAAAAATACCCCAAGAAATACCCTTCGGAGCAAGATCCCTCTAGCCCCCGATTGTGCTTATTCCAACCAAGATAATCATCCAGTCTTACACCTAAAAATCTGTGGTTTTTGATTGTTCAATTTGATCCTCTCCAATAAATAGATTCGAAGTCCTATTATTTTTTAAATTTTGTTTTTGTATTGTTTGAAAACAAAGATATTTTTTTTGAGAATTTAAACTGAGATTGCTTTCCTGTAAAAAGTTTGAAAGTTTTTGATTTTTTTTGACTCGTTTTCCAGAGCCTCCACATCCACCCCTTTTATGACCAATGTCGTATCATCAGTAAAGAGGTAGATGCTGAACTCTGTCTGGTATGTCGTTAATATAATCCAAAAATAGGAGAGGTCCCAACATAGAACCTTGCATAACTCGGCTGGTTATCTTTTGAGGTGTTGACATTGTTTTTAATTTCGGATTTTCCTTTAATTTTGTTTATTTTATAATGATCCGTCTTGTACGACTCAATCCATTTGAAGGCAAGACTGGTAATTCCTGATGACACCAATTTTTCCAAGAGAATGATATGGTCGACATAGTCAAAGGCCTTAGACCAGCCTCCACTTCGGGTATAGTCATTTATGAAATCAATGAGTACCAATTTTGTTGATCTGTTTTTCCGAAAACGGTAATGTCTTTTACAAAAAAAGTATTTAATTTTTAAAAAATTTGTAAGTTGCTCGGAAACAACTTTTTCTACTAGATTAGAAATTGTTGGGAGGAATTGCTGGAATGTAGTTGCTCGGACCGGATGTGTGATTTTTTAAACAAATGGTTGACTTTGGCTATTTTACAATTTTGAGGGAGAAAACCAGTATCTATAGAAAAATTAATCAAGTGGGTTAAAGGCAGTATACATCTTCCTTACAAAATTTCAGGGTGTGAATACAAATTTCATCAATACCACTTGATTTTTTTCGGTTCCATTTTTGAAATAATAATGCTATCTAATTTTTTTGGGGGGTGATAAGAGAAAATGTATCAAAGTTACATCCCTCATTTACTTATCTAGGAAAAACTGATAGGCAATGGTTATTGTTGACACCATTTGCAAGTGATGAAACATTTGTAAAGTATTTATTTAAAGTCTCAGATGTGGAACTTTTATGATCTTTATCATTAACTAATACACTAATGGTTTGCTATCCTGACTATTTTTTTATCTTAGACTGTTAATAACATTCCAAAAAGCTTTAGATTTATTTTTTGCTGTCATGTGCCTGATCAGACTAGGCTGTTTGTCTTTTATTTCTATATCGATTTCTTAATTCCAAGTATCTCAGTTTATGGTAGCCATCTCCAGTAAGCCTCCACATTGAATACAATTCAAAGATCTCCCTTTTAGCTAAATTTTTATTTGCTAATTTGTCCAAATTTTACTTTCCTTTCAGTACAGAGCAACTAACATTAAAATAGCAAGAAAAGGTTTCAATAAATTTATTGTACATATCGTCCATATTATTAGTCATATAAACCAACATCCAGTTTTCAGTTTGCAGTCTTAATGTTAAGTCGCCAAGATTCTCAGGAGATATATGCCTAGTTTCAGTTAATATTTTATTTTGATTTGTTGAATTTACGTTGTTCATTTGCAAGTCTATTATAACTGAAATTGCCTTATAGTCAGAGGTATGTGGTTCTACTGTGTAGGAATGGCTATTTAACAATTTTGTAAGAAAATTATCAATTCATTACTAGAAAATTCAGCAATTCTGGGAGGTTCCATTATACTAGGTCTCAGATTAAAAATTTCAATCATATTAATAAATTTATAATAGACATTATCTTTTTTAGCAGGTCTATATTCTAGACGCCTGGCCAATCCTGACTTTTATCGCCAGTGGGTAGAATCAGGTCTATATTTTATGAGAAAACCCTTGTTATTCCGTGGAAATTAAGTTTTTTACAATTTGATGTAGTTTTTCATGTTGAATACAAATTTGAAAACTGTTTGGTCTGCAACAATTATTTCTTGAGATAACGTAGAAAAACTAGGTTTGCTGCAAATAACCTATGGTGGCCATGTGAACTATGACTATCCACCAAAAACAAATGTTCTCACATTCCCGTCTGAGTGATGGCCGGCATGGAGGCCAGGCACCTGAATCTAATGCAGATAAAACAATTTTGTTGAGTATGTAGAGGATTAAGAAAAGTTAAGTTATGTTTGGTTAGGTAAGTAAAAAGTGTATTTTTCGGGCTGAAAAATTAATTTTATTGAAAAAATGATTATATATTTGTGTTCAGCACTATAAAACAAGTACACTCAACTCCCGATTAACCGCGATAAAGTAGGGTTAAGGCTTCCCGGATACGTAAAATCGCGGTTAATCTGCAAAATACTATAAAATGAACAGGAAAGGTTATTAAAATGCAAAACCCTATTAAACGGTGGTAATTAACATATTTATATTGCATTAAAACATACCTGAATGTTGTATTTGACAGGAATCACAATGAATGAATAGGGCCTAACACACATATTTGAACACAATAACACACGTTATTGTAAATACAGTACAAAGAATATGAACATTTACAGTACTTAGGTGCTCAAATCACGGCAAAACTAAGATCAAATAAAAAAAATATTTACAAGTCACAAAATACCGTGAATTACTTTCTTTGAAAATAATCCGTAACAGTTTTCTGTTTTTTAACAGAGAAACATTTCTTTTTGATTCTACTTCTCATGTTTCGTAACACAATTTTGTCTGCGATTGAAGCATCTTCTTGACTCTCACAGTACTCAAGCAGCTGTTCCACACTCGCCAGTGCAGAACTGTGCAACACAGTTGTTTGTTGTTGATCACGTGACCCACCCTCCTCATCACTTTCACTCTCGTCCTCCACGACAGGTGGACCTGTTATCTTGTTTACAATCTGCTCATCTGTCAGCAGCTCATACCCTTGATCTTCCGCATCACAATCCAACCACTGCAGTATATTTTCTCTGTCCACTTCCTCTCCTGGCACATCTTTTATAGCTTCTGTGATTTTTTCAACAACAAAATCAGTCTCGTCGAATCCAAGAAAGTCATTGTCTTCACAAATGTCGGGCATGATTTTTTTCCAAGATCGTTTGATAGTCAGCGGTTTGGTTTTTTCCCAAACAGATCGCACTTCGTAGATGGCATCTAAGATTGTGAAGTCCTTCCAAAAGCTCTTGAGGTCGTTCCCTTCTTCTATTCTTTTCTGAAGGATAGCTGAGCGATAGTTGCGTTTCAAAGATGAAATAACGCCTTGGTCCATTGGTTGTATCATTGCCGTAACATTGGGAGGCATATATTTCACGAAGATATTTCCATCAGGTGATCTCAAATTAGTTGCACTAGGGTGGGAAGGTGCGTTGTCCAAGAGAAGAACAGCTTTCTGAGGAATGCCATGAGCTTTCAAGTGTTTTTTTACCTCCGGTACAAATGTTAAGTCAAACCAAGTTTTAAATATTTCGCAATTCATCCAAGCAGCCTTTTGATTGAAATAATCCACGGGTAAATTTTTGGCCTCAGTGCCCTTAAAAGATCTAGGTTTCATGGCTTTTCCGATCACAAGTAAAGGCAATTTATGTTGTCCAGTTGCGTTAGCGCAGGTCATAATTGTAATGCGCTCTTTGGAAGCCTTGTGTCCCGGTGTACTGTGTTCCTTTTTAAATGCTAGGGTCCGGGTGGGTAGACATTTCCAGTACAACCCGGACTCATCTGCGTTGTAAATTTGTTCCAGCAACAGTCCCTCGTCCTCCACAAATTTTTGAAATTCCGTTTTAAACTGATTAGCAGCGTCAATGTCACCACTTAAGATTTCTCCTTTCGTAGACACATCCCGGATTCCGTGTCTCAGTTTGAATCGCATGAGCCAACCCGATGATGCATCGAAGTCCCCTTCCATTCCGAGAGCTTCAAAAAAAACTTTGCTTTCGTCTTGCAAATCGGTCCTGACATCGGAGTTCCCTGTGCGCGTTGCTGCGAAAACCACTCCAACATGCACTGATCAAGTTCGTCAAACGTTGATTTTTTCATGGTCAGATTGGCCATTCCAAAATTCGAGTCCGAGGACCATGCAAAAGTTACGAGTTTATCTTTATTTTTTAAAATATCACGCACTGTGCTATCGCCAACATTGTACTGGTTACACATCTGTTTAACCGTGGAACCACGTTTAATATTTTGAACAATGTCCAACTTTTGTTGGATCGACAAAACAACACGTTTACGTTTAGTAGCGGTAGCCATAATATGCGCACTGTGTGTCACACTTCACTGCTCTACTGATCAGGGGCGTGGAACGCGGGTGAGAGAGTGTTGACGTATTGGGAGGGGTAAGAGGGGTGGGGTAAGAGGGAAGGGGTCTATGACCTTGAGTGAGCCCGGCTGCCGGCTGGAGATGAGTGACTCCCCTACCGCGCTTCCTTCCGAGAAAAATGCCCTACAGTCTCAAAAACATCGACCTACATTTACATTTTGAAAACATTGACTTGTATCGGTAATTAGGACCGCATCCGTCTGCATTTAATTTTATGTATTTTTCCTGGAACGTGTCCCGGTTAAGCCGCAACGCGGTTATTCCGATTACGGTTAATCGGGAGTTGAGTGTACAATGATGAATCTTCAATATTTCGTTTCAGCGGATAAATAGTTAATTATTTTCTGTAAAGATATTAAGAAGCTTCTCTTTTATATAGGCTACGCTATTTTTGTTCTTGTATTTGTATTGTACTAACCTCACTGGGACACACAAAAATTCCCTTACCCACAGGCGAGCTTAAGGTGATTAGCAAGCATATGTTCAAAATTTTTTAATATATTATTAATAGCAATGTGTTACATACAGTATATACTATTTCCCAACCTTTGGAAAATTGTTTAAAACAAAAATTTGCATGTTGAAACTGACTCAAGTCATCCATAGCGTGGGGCTGGTTGTAAATGAAAGATCTCATCATTTTGATGAGAACTCACTTAATTTGAATATAATATATATATATATATTATATATGTATATATATATATATATATATATTAATGACAAATGATATTCACATTTTTTTCAATACAAATTAATAAAATTTGTCTTTATCAATTTGTATTGGAAAAATGTGAAAATCATTTCTACCATTACTTATTTCATCATTTCCTGTCTCAAAATTTTGGAGCTGCAGTTGCTGTCACGCTCGAGATTGCAACATTGCCAAAAACATGTCGAACATGTTTGAAAACCAAGCACCCAGACAACTTCTTGAAGAAGAATTGACTCGAGCTGCAGCAATAGCTTGGTTGACAACATACATGGTTGATCCATGACGCACCTGACGGTTTCATCGTGCTAGTAACAATTTTTTCAGTGTCCTGCTGAAAAAGAGGAATGTTTCCAAAGATGATGAAAATCAGCTTATATCGTTTTACAAGTCTGGAGATTCATCAGAAGTCTATAACTACAGGTTGCTCGCTATTCAAATGTCTTAGTCAAAATTGTTTGAGTGTCTTGGACAGATTATCTGCATTTAATAAAATTGTTAGTGAACAATTTATAAACTTGATAATTTCAGCATTCTCTAATAGAAATCAATTCGACTGTATGTATCTAGACTGTTCAAAGGCCATTGATAGAATGTGTGTTCTGGTCAAACTGGAAGTACGTGGCATTACAAGTTCTCTTCTTCAATGGCGTTGGAGCTACCTCATGAGACGAACCCTGTATTTTAGATGCACAAAACCATTGTCAAGATAATTAAATGCATCTAGTGCAACTTCCAGGAGTCTTATTTGGAGCCCTTATTATTCATTTGGAGCCCTTATTATTCAGAATTTAGGTCAATAATATTGTTCATAATTTCTTGCTGTTTGCTGATGACCTCAAGGTTTTCAGAGTTTTGTTTATACGTGATTAGGTGGAATTGCAGAACACGCTGGATAATATTGAATGCTGGTGTAGGGTAAATGAAATGGATCCAACCCCTTCATTCTCCAGTGAACTCTAGTTGGAAAATTAACTTGATATCTTATAATTAATTGACCAACATATCACACCTCATAGTAGATTTGTATTTTATTTATAATCAAAATTTCGCAACCAGGCTAGATATAAATTGTATGTGTTAGTAATCTTAAAATAAATAAATTTTTGTAAATTCAACACAAAATTAATTCCAATAATTAATTCTGTCATATTAACCGTTGGTCTTAATTAATTATTCATATTAACATTTATTTAAAAATAATTCTTTCCGAACACATAGCCCACTAATTCCTATGAATTCAAATTTTCTTCTTATATTTCCTAATTTAGGGATGGGCGCCTTCTTTTAGTAGTCCCTCAATGTTGCCATCAAAGAAAACTGTTAAACTTGAAAAAAAAACTTATTAACTCTAGGAAAGTAGAGCTATTATCCTGAAATGTAATTATTAAAGCACATAAGAAAAGGTAAAAACCCTGAAATGAAGATATATAGTTATTAATTTAAAAAAAAGATTAAAATTTGCTATCTATCTCATGCCAGATGCCAGTTTGAAAACATTGGAGGTGCCTCTATTGGGGAGAAAGCTGTCTTGAAGGATGTTCAAGGCTGAGCTCCACAAACTTTCTAAGCTTGCACAATCATGTTTGTTTCAGCAAGTCAGAACTCACTCCCCCACGTACTCACCATAAGATCAATTTATAAGAGTGTTTCTTCTCCCCATTTCTTCCCTTTTTTTAGTTCCCTTCCAATTATATTTCTTTAGGTAATAAGAAAGATTCCTTTCTAAATTAATTTCTTATACTTAACCCTTCGTATGTAGTATTTAATAAGAATAGGTTACTTTTTATTAATTTATTTTATATCGTTAATTAATTACAGCTAAGCGGAATATATCACTAATCATTGTTCAAAAGCATTTAGTAAGATGTGTATGTTTATTATTCTGATAAGTTCTTTATAATGGAGTGTTTGTAAACATACAAAAAATAAACTTTGAAGAATTAAACAAAATTTTGGGTTATATTTATATAAGCCTTAAAGTAGATTTTATTAATTTTAATTTCGTGTACGAAGGAAGTGTTAATTAGGTCTGTTCTTTCATTTCTCTGTTATTTATTTTGTTAATTAAATATTTTATTGCGTACACAGTACATCAGGAGGATGGACACAATTAAGGATTTGTGTGTTCTTCAAACCCATAACTTTAATTTTGGCAACCATATGATGAATATCTTCAATCAAGCTCTGCGAATACTGGGCTCATCACTAGATTGTCTCATCAAATGCTCTCCGCTATTTTCAGATTATGTAATACTTGTTCGACCACTTCTGAAATACTCCGTTATTTTTCTTCTTCCCATAAAAATGTTTGGTTGGCCATAAAATTTCATGATAATATACGGATAGATTAATCAGAATTTTGACGTGAGAATGGAGCAGTGGTACCTTGAAGACAACGTTCAATTAAAGAAATATTTCTTTGACTTCCCTTCCACTGTATACATTTAATGAATGAATTATTAAATGGGCAAGTAGAATGTGCAGAAATAGTATAAGTTTTATGCAAGTTGATAAATTTATTATGTTGATATTGCTTAGTAATGTAATTTATTTATTCACTGTTTCTTATTCTTCATCACTGCCCGATGATAATTTTGCTTGATTATTATTATTACTATTGGCACTTGTTTTTATTGTTGTTATTTCTAATTCTATTGCTGTTGTATTTCTTCTAGGCCTATTGGTGTTGTATAATATATGGCCTATTTATATATGGAAATTAGTGTATTGCCATTAAATAAATTAATTACGAGGGGTATCCAAAAAGTAAGTTTCCATTAATTATGAAAAAGTTAAAAAGACTCAAAAAATAACTGAAACACATTTATTCAACTTTTTACATCATACCTTATTTTTCTACATAGTTACCATCCCTTTCTAAACACTCTTGGTATCTAGGAAGTAGTTTTTTTATTCCAGCATCACAAAATTCACCCACCAAATTTTTAAGCCAAGTATCCACCTCATTTTGAAGGTCATCGCTGTTGGCAAATCGCCGACCGCCAAGGTGTCTTTTGAGCTCCGGAAACAGATGAAAATCGCTAGGCGCAAGATCTGGTGAGTATAGAGGATGACCAAAAACATCCCACTTAAATTTCCTCAAAAGTTCCATTGTTGCACGAGCAGCGTGTGGTCGGGCGTTATCGTGAATAAGCAGAACCGTGCGCGACAAAAGTCCGCGCCGTTTATTCTGTATTGCCCGCCGAAGTCTGGTGAGAACTTCACAATACCTTTCTGCATTTATGGTTTCGCCACGAGGAAGATAGTCAATCAATAACACTCCACGGCAGTCCCAAAAAACTGTAGCCATTACCTTTCCTGCTGACTCAAAAACTTTGGCTTTTTGAGGAGCTGCCTCTCCTTTTTTTGCCACACCATACTCTGGAGTTGAGTGGTGAATCCATGTTTCATCACCAGTGACTATTCTACTGAAAAGGTTTTCATCTTCATCGTCAAACAATCGCAAGAAAGACTGGGCAGCAGCCATTCGTTGTTGTTTATGGGCATCGCTCAATAAGCGAGGCACCCATCTTGCACACACTTTTGCAAGCTGAAGATCTTCTGTCATGATATTGTGCACAGATGACCGGCTAACTTCAAAACTTGACGGCAGTTTACCCATAATTTCATCGAGAGTCACTCGCTTATCATTGTCAATAACTGCTCGTACAGCATTAATGACGTCTGGTTGCCGAGAACTGGCCGGTCGGCCATTACGCTCATCGTCATGAACATTTTCTCTTCCCTCCAAAAACATTGCACGCCAACGACGGACCATCTGAACGGACATAACATGTTCACCATACACTTGACACAACTGACGATGAATTTCAACGGCAGTTACGTTTTTGGCGGTCAAGAAACGAATAACACTACGGACTTCGCAACTGGCGGCAGAACGCAGTGGAGTCTCCATAATGTTTGGGCAGCAACTGACTGAGCAGCGTGACAATGCGCCAGTGACCGGCGCACCTGTTGCCAACCGAACTGCGCTAAATATCCCCGCCCACAGCTGCACGCTGTGTTACGCACGCGTCTTTTTACAGAACAGGGAAACTTACTTTTTGGATACCCCTCGTACATATAATTTTTTTCCTTATTCGGCAATGTATTATGAACACAGTTTTGTTATAATTGTACATTAATATCATTTGATTTTATTTATAAACATTAAACTCTGAATATATGCGCATGTTTACCATGCCAATAACGTAATATCCATATATTTACGCTAGTCGATCTATACCTAGTAGGGATGTGCCAGCCTGCTACTTAGGCCTAACTGATGTAACAGTTATCAGTTTAACAGCATGTATCAGTTTAAATTAACTGATGCGAAGTACCAGGAAGTCCAAGGCATTCAGTTACTGTTGAAACTTAACAGCATCAGCTCAAACGAATTAGCAAGTCGTCTTTAGAGTATTCACAGAATGACAAATACAAACTGATTTATTTAAGACTTGCATCAGTTTTTACGTTTCAACAGGAAATCAACCGACCGTTGTGTCTGATACAGTAGAAGCAGAACAGGCGTGCAGGATTTATGGAATATCCATTTTCTGTTGCATCAGGTGGTCTTGCACATCAGTTAAATTGTATAAACTGATGCGGTTACTTTTGGACATCACTTATACGCAGCCACTTTTTAGGTTGTTATTCAGTTATGAACTGGTTACTAGGCAATGACTGCATTAATATGACGTTTTTACCAATCACTGCCATTTTCAAAGTTACCACTAGCACTCGATGCATATAAATAGGGAAAGTGAAGCCAAACGATGCGCCGCTCAGAACTCAGTCGCTTGTTCATTTTTGTGTGTTCCAAACGTAATTAATAACCTTTTTTTAGTAAACAACTTTTATAATTTGACTTTTAATTTATATTTTTCCAGTTTCCCTTATTTAAGTTATAAATAGTTTTATTTTATTATTACATAGTCTAGTTGTATTCTGTAGGATTGTAAATATTTTCACAACGACTAACCCGGACGATTCTGATTTTGATGAATAAAAATTTATCTCAGTTATATTTATTTTTTCAGCCTTGCAATAAACTGGTTAAAATAAAAAAATAAAACCAAAGAAAACAAAATTATATAAATACAAAAAAATTGAGCGTGGATTGTAAAATTACAATAATTACTCAGTGCTTTAAGTGTTTACAAAAATTAAAATGGCAACCTTATTAAGGTACATTTTTTATTTTATACAAAATGTTAGTCATTTTCTTTATACTATGTCTAAAATAAAATTAGAGCAATAATTTCCTTTCAAAAGTTCAAAGTACGGAATATATTCACTCACCTGTTGTAGTTCACCTAGGCTTGTAGGCCTGTGCGTACTGACTGCTAGCTCAGTTAGGGATTCATACCTTCGACTCTCCACCACTCTGGCAATATAATATGGGGCTAATGCATTTTAATAATAGCAAAATAATAAGCATTTTATATTTTTGTGAATAGTTTAAAAATAACTTGTTTGATATTACAATTAATTGATTCTCATATAACTGAAAAAATGCCCTATTGCCTAATTTTGTGTTTATGGTGATTGGCCTATTCTTCAATAATTTATTTATAACTTTAATAAATGAACATGTATTGTATAGCTTGCCACTTAACTAAGAAATGCGTTAAGATTTATATAAATAAAAAAATCTTATTGGTTGTGTTTGTTTTATTATTAATTTCTCAAATGGAAGGTTTTCCAAACATTTAAACTTTTCAGTCATTAAAATTATGTGCAATAAATTATAGGCCTAACATAAAATAAAATGTTGTGTATGTAGCGTTATTAGAAACTAACATCTTACAATTAAATATGAGTAAACAAAACACTGATAAAAAGGTGAGTAGTGAAATAACACATGAATCTTACCAAATATTGCTGACTCCAACATTATATGATTCTCGCATGATCTTTTTCTCTTTCCAGTGGTGTACATTCATGTGAATAATGACATCATATATTAAAGTAAATTAAACATAAGTTGTGTGCAACATATCCAGTATTTCTGGCGTTGCACGCTTAGGATCGCTACACATTGCCCAAAGTGTGATTTTTATGAATCTCTTTATTTTGAAATTATTTTTTAACATGTTGATCAGGAAACTGTTATGGTATAATGCAATTAGGCTATTTGCTGAGGTAATGCAAATAAATTACTTTCAAAGTGAATCAAATATACTTTGCAGCTCTTAGTGCAATGATAATACGAGCAAATCACAAAAACAAATCTGTTTATTGCTTTGTCAGGTGGAAGGCCAGGCTTTCACAGAGACCAGAAACCTGATTTGAATACTAATTGTAAAATTTTGTTAAAGATAAAGGCCTACTGTGTTATGCAAGATAGATTAGTGAATTTGGTGGAATTTGAATAAAACCATAAGAAAACATATAATGATGACATAACATGCAAAAATTAATGAAATTAGAAATCATGAATTAAATAATGAAATCATGAAGTCACCCTAGCAAACTTTGCTTTTTTTGTGCTCCATGTTAGTAGGGAAAAGTAACTCACGGACGAACTAAAGAAATAGAGTTATGGTCCCTGTTTAGCGCACATGCAACTAAACCTCTTCTTATTAGGATCTTTAGGGTAATCTAAGCATTTTCTGAATATTCTCAGTAAAGAGAAGCCCCGGTCATCCAAAATAATTGGTACTAGATCCATTTTGGGGTACAGAATTTTTTGGATTAAACAGATTTTTCTAAAACACTCTTTTTGATAAAAGAATAACAAATGGTTTTAAACGCAATAAGATCCAATGATAATAAGCAGGATATAATGAACCATTTAACACATTCGCTGCTGAAAAAATATGTTAAAATCATGTCAGAAACTAAAATAATATTTTGTAATAAAACAATACCTTATATAGTCAGGAAACAGGATTGATACACCAAATCCAGTTTATGGCCTCAATTCTGGTAGATCGGGGCTTCCGAAGTGATCGTCCGCCGGCGGTGGAGCCGCACATCGCAACGAAACCCATGCGCGCCGCGAGACGCTGCCGCAATCAGTCGCGGCAGGTCGCATTCCTGAAGTTGAAATACGCCATACAGGAGTATCATTTCCGATATCAGAATCATCAGATTCATAAGAATCAGAGTCATCTGAAGCATTTCCCATTATCTGATGTTGGATTGGGTCATCAACTTCACCATCACTGTCGGCAGGACAAAGTCAGGAGCCGAAGATGGCCTAGGAGTTGGTTGAAACATTGCAGAAAAGAATAAAACGCACTATACAAATATATTTACAATATAACACAAATCACAATACAATATAACACAACACGATACTAATGTTTCACTATTATACACAAAAATAAAATGGTAAAACTCCGATGCAAGCCAACTGGCTAAAAATGGCGCGATCCACGAACGGCGAACACCGAAACGTGACGCGAGACACAGGCAACAATGCAGCGCAAATCCGACCGTTATACGGCAAGTGGCTAGACCACACTGAATTCCACAAACAAGCATTGCTTCGTCAACCGCCGGCAACAGTTCCGCTGCGCGCGCAGGCACGCTAACCCCCGCCAACTGGCTCAAAATGGCGCGATCCACGAACGAAGAACAAGGAAATGTGACGCGAGAAACAGGCTATAATGCGGCGCAAATCCGACCCTTCTAAGCCAAAGGGCTAGACGGCACTGAAGCGTACAAGCCGGTATTGATCCGTCCACCGCCTGCGACCTATCCGCTGCTCGCGCAAGCACTGCTATCACCCGCGGGCGTGTGACCCGCACTCAATGTGTTAATAGAGGAATATATTCATCTGAGATGTACAATCAAACACCATTTTTCAAGACAAAAAGTTGGAGTCACAAAAGCAAATTGATCCCGGGCCCAGCTCTGCTGGTATTTGATGCCGTTGCATTTGCCATTAGGTTACGTAATCTACGGACAGAAATCATGTGCATATTTCTGGATTTCTCGCGCTATCTCAGACAGCACTGTTCGCAATTCCCACTGTCAATCTAGCATCAACAGTTCGAACTTGTGTGTTTACATATCTCAGTTTTGTTGTAACCCACACAGGCTGCGTTTGATCTCGCATTACGCTATGTAGAGCAACACCCCGACGAGACCCCATTAGACACCATGGTTTTGAGACGTTGGGGTAATTTAACGTATTAATTGGTAAGTTTATGAACAGTTAAGTACTTGAAATAATATTTTCTTGTCATTTTTAGATATATTATAGTGATTCTTACAGAAACTGAATTTTTATTTTTCTAAACTCGACAGTTTCTCTTATGGATTAAATGGATTTTTGGTCGATACGGTGTCTGAGATATTGGATATGAATACACTTTGATTTTACGTAGGTATCCCCTTGCTAAAAATTCTAAAGGCCATTCCTTAAATCAGGGACCTTACAGGCCATACACTAGTCCCACTCATCCAGTCCATTTTCGGTAATTATGCACTTTCCCAAACGTATCTGAAAATTTGACTTCTTGTTGAAAAAGTGGTGAAATATGAGTTTATAATTCTTGAGGAGGACTAATTTTTTACTGAAAAATCGAAAAACTGGTTTTTATGTGATAATGAGAAAACAAAATTTTTTTATAATGAGTATATTTCAACAATTCTTTTTTCATTTTTACTTGTTTTTAATGCTGAACAAGAGTATATAATTGGTTATTCAATCAAATTAATTATTTTGCGTGAAAATGCACTTTTTACTTACAAAACCTAATTCATCCTAATCGTCTATATACTCAACAAAATTCAAAATTTTAATTAAATTTGGATCTGTGGTCTTCGTAATGGCCTGATGACAGTCACTCTGGCAGGAATTTGTTTTTGGTGGCCTGTCATAGCTCCTATTAACATTGAGCATATGGGCACCAAAGGTGATTTGCCGTGAACGTAGTTTGTCCGTGATATCTAGAGAAATAACTGTTGTAGACCAAAATAGTTTTCAAATTCGTGTTCAGCACAAAAAACTGCATCAACTTATTTAATTATGAAAAAATCACAAAAATAACAACAGATATAAATCGAGAAATAACATTTTTAAAATTTAGAATTTTTGTCTTTTTCCTATAAAACGTTATTTTCATAGAATAAAAAGTGTTTTCTTATAATATAAAACTGATTCTACCTACTGGTAATAAAGTAGTCAAGATCGGTGAGGCATCTAGAAACCCATCACCAACATGGGTTCTTACTCTGAAATGAGCTGATGACCCATCCATCATGTACCATAAATCCAAATGCAAATTGAGTGGTACACTCTAAATCTAGGAGATTGCTTTTTAAGAAGTGCAGATAACGCCATAAAGACACTGGCAAAACCTAAGTGTCGCAAAGGATATCAACCCAAACATTCTAAGAAAAATTCATGTTGATGACTGTGGCATATGGGTTCTCATCTGACAAAATGTGTGTTGTAGTATTGTATTAAGTTTACAACACCGGCTCGAGAAAACTTTGTTTCATCAGAAGTTTCGGTTAACATGCTTATAAATAATCCTTAGACTAAAAACTTACCTATGAAGTGATTTTCTGGTTAGAGAGATCATACATTTTGGAGATGAAATGCATACTGTTGTTATTCTTTTAGAATATAGAAAGTTTTAAGAAATCATGTATTCTATCATTTTTAATGTTTCTAAATTTTTCATCTTATGTTGATATTTTTTTACTGAATGGCAGAACGCCATAACCCCAGCAACTCTGGTAAGTGCCATGAGACATTAGACAGGCCTGTGCTTAGTTTTTTTTTGTGTTTGTTATGATATATAATATTAATTGTTGTTTTCAGGTTATGGTGATGTGTGGTTTGAGGAAATAAGTTTTAGATATCCATGAAGTTTTAAACTTGTTGCCATAATGGGTATCCAGGACTTGCAAAACTTTTTAGAGAGTGGTGCTGTACCCGAATCTTGTGTGGGGGTAGATCTAGTGCGAATTGCGAAAACAGTTTCCCAACGCCTTGTTAAACAAGCTCAGAAAAAAGGTGGCAGTCCTTTAACGAAATTTAGCCTCGTAGTAGATGGAGAATGCTGTTTAGATAGATTGTATGGAGGCTATTTTTCTGGTAAGTTTTATCTTAAATTGAGTAATCACTAAATATTAAAGCTTTTACATACATAAATGCTAACTAGGCTATAGTTTAAAATTCAAACTAATGATCACAAAGTTAATGATTGCCCCATTATATTCTTTTCCAGCGGGATTTGCTGGTCTTCTTTCAATCGGAGAAGCAGGTGTCAAATGATTATGAAACCTGGATTTAGTTTTGTGATGAGAGATAGGCCTATCTATATATTAAAGCACTGAAACATAAACACCTTGTGACATAGAAAATTTTATGTTTTTAATTGTTGATCCAATTTCAATGTTTTTATATCTCCTTCTTTTACTTTAAAAGCCATACAATATAATATATAAATAAATTGATATAAATTCATATTCAAAGATATTTATAAAGCAAAACATAATGATGGTTTATGAAGCATGTAAATCTTTGTTATTTTGTACCCTTGATCCAAAGCTTTTGCTTGATAAGACCCTTTGAATATGAATTAACATAAATTTATATATATATATATATATATATATATATATATATATATATATATATATTACAGTAATGTGAATGAGCGGAAAGAAGTTGAAATTTGACATGTAGTAAAAACAAGAACCTGCATATCAATATACAGCAGTGGATTATATATTGATCTCCACTCTTCCAACCATACACATTCAGTGGAAATTATTTAAAACACACACACCCATACAAACTGAGTAGGGTGTAAGGTCCAAAGCTGTTTATTTTGGAGTCATATACTCTTCGTGGGTGTGAGGGTCTTCACCCTTGTACGTATATGAGAAGATTGTATGCCTGTTCGTGTGGGTGAGAGGGAACTAGATTATAATACATTTACTAGTTGCCTTAATTCATGACTGTCAACTGAAGACACTCAATTTTAAGTGTTCTTTTGATATAATAATGGCTTCAGTAAAAGCAATTTGTTCCACTGTCTCATTACAAGAACTGGAGATTGTGAGGGATGTATTATCGGCAAAGAGACATATTTTAGATGAATTTACACCATTGGGAAGGATATTTATAAAAAGAAGAAACAAAGTCTGACCCAACACAGAACTTTGGGAAGCCCGCTCTTGATCAGACCGCCCACCAATAAATGTACAGTGGTATTGACCCACCCACTCACCTATACACATACAGTGGTATTGACCCACCCACCCATACACATACAGTGGTATTAGGTGAACCAATTTATAAAAGTAGTGCTAGCATTTTAGTTTTAAATGTTGCAATTTTTTAAGCATTTAAAAGTGTCAAATCCTCTCTGTTTTGCTATTAAATTGAACCCTTGCTCATTTACAAAGATTTTTATTCAGTCGCATTTGTACAAATTTTATTACGCTATGAATTGATTTGTTTCTTTTATTGAGTTCAAGAAAGATGATTCATCTATTGACTAATTAATTATAATACCAAAACTCATGCTGTTTGCTTTTAACTTAACCCAGTACTAATTCCCAAAATGCATATTTTCTGTCCATTTAAATATTCCATATATTAATAACACTCAAAAATCCCCTATAAAAATTTATTTAACATGATCACTGCTGGAAACACACTTGTGAGTCAAGTTTAGTTTGTGCTGTGTGCAGACGACGCGCTTGTGTGTCATGGACTAAAACAGCTGATTACCACTAATTAATGGATTATTGTTGAATGTGATTGTTTTGCATACTATACTTTTGTATTTAGAGGTTATGTGACTTTTGAGATTTATTTGTTTTAAGTTTACATTTATATTATTTATTACATAGTTTTCAGAAATGGCACTTATAGTTTTGTGTATGAAGAAAAATTTAGTCATGTTTATGGTACCATTTTTGATTGTCACAAAAAATTTGCTTTTGTTGAAAGAGGCAGAATATTATTGACTGTTTTAAAGTTTTTTCCTTTTACATTTATAGTATTAAAATCCTTATACAGTGGACTCCCGATTATCGGCGATAATGGGTGTGCAGAACGATAGCCGATAATCGATTTCCCCGTTAATCCAAAAATAGCCTAAAATGACCTTTAATCGGTTTAAAAATAACCAGTATCTAAAGACTATGTAAATTTACGCTAATACAAACGAATTGGGACCGGATCCTGTTCGGAATCTCGGGGTTTGTGAGAGTGAGTGTGTCTGTAGTAGAAATACACACAGACACACACGCTCAGTGAGCAAAGGCATTGATTAAAATCAATGGCAAGGGTCAGCCAGTGTATTAATGGAATGTGAGGAGAGAGCAAAAAACAGCTACTGCTTACTGTATTACAGTACAACAACACACCTAATGGTAGGTTGCGGGCTTTTATTTAGTTTTACAATCTTCGTTTGACAAGGGTCTGACAGCTAGGCTATACTTTACTGCTAACAACAAACAGATGGCTCCCAGCCTGTATTATTTCACTTGCATAGTTGTTTTGTTCACATTCACACACAATGCACTAAGAAAAACACAAAATGTAGTAACGTAAACACAAAAATGCACTAAACAAAACACTGTACACCAACTCACGTATGTCAACTCGTGAACGAAAACAAACTCACAGTGAAAATAGAATAAAAACAGCGCACTGAACTGAGCAATATTGTTTACGTGTTTGATAAAGCAAGCGAACTTGACCGCAAATAACCTGGTTATGTGCCAAGGTCAGCCACTTCTACAGGGTGTCCACGCGTAAACGATCGCTATAGATAGTGCGTGCATGGATGAGCCTGCCTCGTCTTATTATTGCGTAGTATTTTACATTTTTCTAAAGCGTTTTTTAATTTAATTTTTTTATTTGGCCATCCCCATTAATCCACAACACCGATAATCCGCTCGCCGATAATCGGGAGTCCACTGTATATGAAAGTTATAAATCAATATTGTTGCTTGAAATAGTAATAAAACTGTTGTCTATAGATTGGGCATGTGGTGGACAGTGGAATCGAATGGTTAGTTTTCTTGCTCAGTTTGTGAGCAGTCTACAGAAAGCAAATATAGATTTAGTAGTCTTTTTCAATGGGTGTACAGAACCTCAACGGATGGCAGAATGGATTGCATCCCAACAAAGAACGCGACAAAGAGTGAACCAGGTAATTAACATAACGATGAATTTTACCGAGTGTAGTGTTGATTAATATTTCCTTAACGCTAGATCTGTGGTAAAAGCCCTGAGGGCAATTTGCTTGATGTAAATTTAATTTCATACTATGCGCAACACCTATGTGAGTGTGTGTGTGTGTGGATCATAGGTCTACAGTTAACCTTTTAATGAACAAGTTCACTCCCTGTTTGTGTA
This sequence comes from Stictocephala bisonia, assembly GCA_035578905.1. NCBI lineage: Eukaryota > Metazoa > Arthropoda > Insecta > Hemiptera > Membracidae > Stictocephala > Stictocephala bisonia. The sequence continues at coordinate 30,872 of JAQJVL010001901.1, forward strand.
GTTGAGTAATGGTGTCCTAACAATGTAAATTATATGTGTGTAAGTGTAAAGATTGTTTTGGCCTTACTGCCAATGATGATCATAATAGTCTAGTTTGGCATCAAAGTTATTGAGAAACGCAAATATTGTGATGTAATTGGTTTTACTCATTTGAGTTGTATCAGTAGTAGTTTTGATGATAGTATTTATAACTACTGTATCTATATTCTATGAAGCAGTCAGTTTTATATAAATATTTGCCTACTTCTATTGGTTTTACTGGTCTTTTGTATATAACTAGGTACGTGTTAAAAGTGTTTGAAAGACAACAAATGGATTCCAGATTTGCATGGCTTGTTGGACCAAAGCAATTAAATGATGTGACTTCAAAAAATATTTGATATATTGTTACAAACCTTCCTACGGGGTTGGCATGTTAAAAACATTTTTGTTTTACGTTTTGTCTGTAATCATAGATATTTATCACATAATAATTTTCAATTATTTTGTAGGTCTTGAAACATGTAGCTACCAAAGGGACCCCTCCACCTAAAGTTTGGTGGACCTCACCTGTTTGTTTAAGAACAGCAATTAGAATGGTTCTACGACATCTTAATGTTGCTGTAGTTTGTACAATGGATGATCACAAGCAAGAAGTAATTGCTTATTGCAGAGAAAACAACTTCCATGGATTGATAGCTGATGACGCAGAATATGTTGCATTTGATCCTCCGAGATACTTTTCTGCACACCAATTAAAACTTACATATAAGGTATTCATGAATAAAATTGTTCTAATGATGTTCAGAAATCTCTTTAAACAAACATATTTAAGGTTTATGCAAATGATATTTAGAATCTTTTATCAGCTGTGTTATTATCTATATAATTAAAGTAAGATAAATGTCTAGAAACAAAAGAAAGCTGATGAATAATTTTAAGATAAACATACCGTAGCTAGCTAATAGTCTGCTACTTTTTATTTAGCTAAATTAGAAACAAATTAAAATTGATGAAAATTATATTACCTTATGTTTGTGCTTTGAAATTGATAAATTAACTTTCATTGACAATGTACATTGAATAAAAACATTGTTTCGTTATACTGTTGTTTAAACCTTATTAATAGTTTATGATAAAAAAGGCAAAATTTGCATATTTTTAAAGGACAATATAAAAAGTATACAGGAAAAATGGTTTTTGGTTGTTAGGTTGTAGATGCATGATCTGCTGCAAATAGATAATTTCATGAGTAATTATGGATTTTAAAAACTTATAAAATATTAGTTTTCAGCTTTTTTCTTGGTAATTTAATAAGAATACAAAATTATTTAGAAAATTACTGGTTTTTTGAAAACTAATTTTGCTGAGGTTTCCTCAAATCGTTTTACACACATATATATATATATATATCTTATTTTTAGATATTCTAGTAGGATCTGTAGAGCATTTGCAAAAAATGCAATTATTCATTTACAAAATAATCATTTTTAAAAGAAACATGTTGTGAATCAGGTTAGAAACCTTTTTTATTTTAATGTTACGTAACATATCTTATGATGTACTTGAACTCATATGATACAATCGATTAAATTCTTACTGTAAAAATGTCTTTCAATAGAAAGTAGAGTCTCGGTTATCTGAGGTAATTAAAAACCGAGGCCACCTCTGATACGTCAAAACTCGGATAATACGGAGGTTATGTTAAAAATGTTGTAAACGCCATGAAAAAGTACAAAATTAGTTAATTATAAGAAAAGACGCAAAATACTGTAAATGTAGTAACAGTCCTGAACGAAAGTAGGAACATCAGGTTATTTCTTTTAAAATTTATATTACCGCAGGATGACAAGAAGTTAGGGTCAAAATCGGTAATATGCAAAGAATTTTTTCTTAAAAGGAATTTTACAGCTGAATCAAGAAACATTCTATCTTAACCTAATCTAACCTAACCCAAGCTGATTATGGGTGCTACCCAAACTGATCACAGTTGCTACTCAAGGTGATCACGGGTGTTACAAAAATTGACCATGTATTCTTCCCAAGCTGATCACAGTTGCTACATAACCTACACTGGCCGGATCGGCACTAAATTACTGTTGGTTACCCCTCATACTGTCTTCTAATTTCAAAATATTATCATTTTAGAACACCCCAAATTTATAAAAATTATTTTAGATTTTGCATATTGGGCATATAACTGATTTTGACCGAAGTTGGGAATAAGTATTCCATTTAAAAACTATAAGAGTCAATAAAAAGCTTTAATAATACAATTTAGTGATAGAAGATTAACGTAATGTCCATAGGCAGCATTGTGGGTGGGCAATTTCCTCTATTGTTATATTTGTTGACAACGAAAGCAGATCAATTCTTTCTTCGTGTTAACCGATCTCCAGTATCATTGTTTCATCCTACCTTTCGTATTTCATCCATCTACAGTCCACGTTAGTATTCGGAACTTCCCTTGGTTTTATGTGCAAGGTAACGTTCAGCCTGTTTACCAAACAAAATTAATGTATTTATCCTGCCATCTAACGCATTCTGCATAACTCTCTTATAAGTGCAGAGAACCGTTCAAAATTTTAACAGAACAAAATTATCATATTAATATTATATTTGTCGTACACATTAGTGACGAAAACACTGATTGGGGGTTCATTATTTTAATTTTGTTTTAAGATAAACAATGGTCTACCATTTACCATTCATATCAAAACACTGGAATCAAATATTGAACAAAAATAGTAACAACAATAAATTATGGCAATATATCTAATACTGTATTTTAAAATCACGAAAGTCAACACATTAAAACAGCCACATTTAGTATGAGTGCAGAGTCAACTAAGCTGATGGTGTCAGGTGGTGATGTGTCATTAGTGAATGCATTTGGGTGGGGAAATTATTCCTAGAATTTGTAGTAAGGTACAATATCATAAATACATCATGTGAGCGCCCTAATCTAGCACCAACAGCAAATTGAGACTCTGATTCCTTGTAAAACAATTATATGATATGTCGTGCTATAGTTGTCCTTTTATTAATGGTTTTATGTTCTGATAACTAGCTCGGTTAACCCAGAGGATCGGTTGATTGGAACTCGGATAACCAAGAATATACTGTACCTATATATAGATATATATACACCTGTACCTTCTTAAAGCACTGAAAATGATAACAAATTTGACAAATTAACTATGTTTACAGGGATCTCTGGAATCTAAAGAGTACATATTGCCTGAACTTTGCAAAGGTTTAGGTCTGACTTCAGACAAAATGTGTGTTCTAGCAGCTTTGCTTGGCAACTACATCCTTCCAGAATATGAATTAGCTGATGTTTACAAGAGAGCAGGCATCACTCAAATGCCAGGAAAAGTTAGTGATTGTATCCAAATTAATCTTATATTTCTCTAAATAAGTCTATCTTTTACTCCTAAACTTCTAGCTTTCATATTTTATGTTAGATTTGATTGTACCTATTAGATGCATATAAGTATTTTCAAATGAGACAGGAATTATATAATTTAACCCTCCCGGCGTTACTTGTCGAAAATTCGACCGCAATAGCGGCGCTCTGAATGATACCTGTCGATTCGTTGACATCAAGCAATCGTTTACAAACTATAATGTTAACTCGGTTATTTTTCGTAATAATACATCGTAATATTTATGAATCGATAGAGGAGATTCTACTTTATATCGCACGTCTTTGAGTACCTTTTTCAGTGTAGTAATAAACCTTATAATGTATATATTTTCTTTTTATATATAAAATTTGCAACAAAACTGCTATCTTGGTTTTTTTTATATAGTGAAATAACTCTTACTAGCATAGTGTAAACTTTGAACAAAACTTAGGAAATTTTGATTTTTTACAATACAATCAAGGATAACATCAACAATACTCAAGGTAGGTAAACAAAAATATTTTTCTAATATAGCTTATTTTGTTTACTTTACATTGATATAAAATACTTTAAGATTTTACTTATTTTTGTGTGTGCTCAACATTTTTCTACAAAACGCTGCAAAGTAGCTCAAACAGGCTGGACATTAAGGAGTGGACTACTGGACGCTGGGAGGGTTAACCTAATAAATCTGAAGACACAATTTTAGAAATTTACTGTCATAGTTTTGGATCGCCAAATGCCTATTTAAATTTCAATTAAAAATGATTGCTTATTATGTTTTCAAAATGTTGACATTTAGGAGATACAGCAATTGCTCAGTGTTTTTATTGTCATATAGTAATTATTGTTGTATCAATATTGTAATTAGTGATGGGCCAGTTGCATTTTTTCGGTTTAGTTCTCGATTCCTGGTTGTGAGTACTTTTTGAGTACGTCTCAGAAAACTGTCACATTTACACCAGTGAATCAACAAATAATGTGGATTCAGTCATTAAAAAAACAATGCATAGTATTTTGAGATATATGAAGCATACACCTTTAAAATCAATAATGACTAGTGCCAAAATTAGAGAATTTGTAACATTTTATTTATGTTAACAGGGTGTAATTCTCTACATGTTTTCCAAAAAGAACATTTATTAAATTGAAAAATAACTATAATTAAGAACCCTTAATTAATTTTTTATATACTATTAATTATAGTTACTATTCAATTTATTACAATAGTAGCCCCAACTCGTGAACCAACTTAACATTTATTATTTTAAGTTTTTAAAACCTATAATATTTTGCTAAATGGCATGTAATGTTCAAATTTAATTTTGTAGGGTTAATTGTCTTAAACAAGCATGTTTAACCCTAAATAAAATTGCTGTAAATAGTGTACAACTAGAAAATCAGGAGAAAAATTTATCCGTTTGCTGCAATCAAAATAGTCACTTCTCTGTAGATTTTGGTTCTGACCATTTTCTTCAGATTTTAGGCTCTAAATACATTTTTAATTAGTAAAAAAGCTGAATTGTGACTAAAGCAACATTCCAAACTCTATAAATGAAACTTACTTGCTGAATGAAAATAAAATAGGCACCCAAAATGACAATTTTGCACCAATGATGGTAATGGCAGCATAAATAGTTACAAAAATATTTTATCATATAACAATTCATCTTACGATAATATACTCTATATGGCTAGTGAGAGAAGCAACAGGAAGTACTTTATGGTATCTGTTGGTTCCAAGAGAACAATTTTTTGAAATGTTTTCATTGATTACAACCAAGTTTAGAGTGCCAATGTAGATAAAAATTTTGCAATGTGTTTCTATTTTAAATCGTAAGGCAAATTTAGCACATTTTTTAGAAATTATACAATGATATCCGAATTAAAGGACTTCCTGAATTGATTAGTGCCATATTTGCCTAGTTTATAAAGGAAATAAATTTATTTCTCAGACTTGACTAACAACTTAACTCATGACGTGTGCGCTCCGCAATTCCGGTTTTATACCATACCACATTAGGCGGGTTGTGCATAGCACACATGTAGGGGCAAATTATCCAAACAAAATCGTCGATGTTTTAAACAAATTGTTATATTTCAACTTTTTGCTGTAAATTAAATTCTTTAGATATAAATATATTTTTATGAAAACTGTTAGGGAAAAATTTACTGTAATTTCAATATTATAATGCATTCTTGTATACGACAAATGAAAATGTGATAGTAACACCATGTGTTAGTCAATAATAAATATAGTATATATATGTTACTCGCAATTGCCAAATTCGGGCACTGTCCAAAATGTTTACCAACTTCACGAAGTGCTAACTTTATTTTACTCAATCCGTGGAATGATTATTTTTACTTACTCAATACCCGAAGTGAAGGTTTATTTCGGGTCCTGAGCAAAATTATACATACACCGTGGAGTGAGGATTCAAATTCATTATTACTCATTCCGCGGATTGTGTATTATGGATTTACTCAATTGCGGAAATGATGTTTCTCACAGTGTGTAGAGCTTTTTTCTGTTATCTGTCGCTAGGACTGACATATTTCTGTACAAACTTGTGTTCATGAACATAAACGTATTTGTACACACCATATGCGTATGGAATGTGCACGTTTTCTGTGCATAGTTCGTAAGAATTGTTTTGTATTGTAACGCCCATCGATGGACAAACAACGCCGTTGACCACTAGATGACCTCCGTACATCTGACAAATACTTCCAGGAATACCCTAAGATAAAACCCCACTCTAATCTTAAGGATTCCTTCTCTTAAGAATGATATGTCTAAAAGACCAAGCTAAGAAAGAATAAAATTTTGAACCTCAATCAAGTAGCACGTTATTCTGCCCAAATTTCCAACGTTGGTCAATCTACGGATCCTACTTGGGCCTGTTTATTACTGAGTTCATAAAATCAAGAATATTGACGATACCTATGGGTACGCAATTTCTCTGATACTTAGTCACCTACGGTGGCCCCACACCGTGCCACTCACACGCTATTTACAGAGAAGAGGCGAGAAGCATTTCTGAACAGAATCTGTACGCCGTGGGAAACATCATTTCGGCAATTTAGTAAATCCATATTACACATTCTGTGGAATGAGTAAATATGAATCCTCACTCCGCGGAGAGTGTATTTAATTTTGCTCAGAATCTAAAATAAATCTTCACTTAAGAGTATTATTATCCCAGCTTCATGTGCTAAAGGTTCTCAGTTCGATCCCAATCAGAGTCATAATACATTTTGAGAAGGATCAGCTGATAACCACCGGCTGTTCATTTGTCATTGGGCTATTAATTAATGACACTTTCTAAGGAATAGTCGGCCTTAGTTTTAACAATGACTACATTCGCTCATCTAAACTCATCACACTCATTCGAAATCCATATTCGCCCATATCTTGACGATTGGCGTCTATGAATAAATAAATAAATATTATGTAATTTAAAATAATCTCTCCGCAAATTGAGTATTTTGGTTCGGCCTTTGGCCGAATAAAGTACTCATTCCACGGAGTGCGTAAAATAAAATTAGCACTTCGCGGAATGGGTAAAAATTTTGGACAATGCCCGAATTGGCCAATTGCGAGTAACATATACATAACTTTTGGCCTATTTTCTAACCTCTATTTATAATAAATTGTATTTTACACAGATTCCTGGAGATGTTTTAATCAAACAGTTAGCAGAAAAAATCAAAGACTTACAAAATGTAGACAATATTGAAGACACAGCTATTGCTATTTTGGGATCTTCAACTGATCTGAGGCTTTCTAAATTAAAGCAAAGTATTCAATATTATTTGGATGGAACAAAGGATGGATTCCTTAGATATAGACCATCAACCACTGGTGAGTATTATTTGTAACCATGGCTGGGCAAATGTATGAAGTAGTGTTTCCTGCGTTTTTGTATCCTAAGAAGCAGATCATTATTATTAAATTAAATTTAGAACAAAACCTGCTGAAAGCAATTTGATGAGTATATAAAACAAAGCACTTTCTTGAAAATTGAAATGTATATCATTAACGACTAATTATTCATAAGTATAAATACATTACAAATAATGTCACTTATACTAAACATCTAAAAATAACACTGTTGTTTTACAATTAGTTTAGTTGTTTATCTTTTTTACATCAAACCTATTTGGTGATATACTTCATTGATAGTTTTTCACAGTAGGGTAAGTGTATTGATTGTCTAAGTTTTAAAATAAGAAAGAAAGCTTGTCCCTAGAAATTCCGTAAGTAGTTTGTTTTGAAGGTAATTTTGCATTCCTATCTTGATATCTAAAAGTATGATTGTGTACAGTTTTGAGCATGTATTACAAATAAATTAGAAGTTCAATAGTTCGACGCTTGATACTGACGACAATGGTCATGCCAAAATTATTGTCTGTAGCAGGTCTTGCATGTTTAACCTACTGCAGATTAACAAAGTGACGGTGTTAACCTGATTAATAATTAATTACATATGAAAATGTTATGGACATAAGTTAATGCACCTTGTAAGTACTGGGTTGTCTATACTCTAACTACATACCAATTCAGTTCAACATTCATTGTTACATCAGTATTGTTTGATTTTAGTTTAATCTATTGATGAAGACAATACAGTACAATTTCCTTATAAAAATAGTGTTTCTGTCGTAATAACTATACGTTCCCTATAGTTCAATATATTAACATAGCCATTGTCCACATAGTGTCTAACTATTGAGATTTTACTGTCTGAAAGAAATTGTGATTGCAATCTCAATTGCGAGATAAGTACACTGCTCACAAATAAAAATTAACTTCAATCCTGAAAGATGTGGGAAAAGAAGTGTACAAAATTATTATCTCAGAAATAATTGACTCTGTGGCGTTGACACTTGATTTTAATAGACCTGCCCAATATCCTACTCAAAATCCACAAAGGCACCATCCTCCCCCTGGTAGGCCTATTGTGGCCAGCTATAATTCTATTACCAAACATATCTCTGCCTTTGTTGATGACAAACTCCAATCTCTAGTATGACAACTTCCTTCCCACGTCCAGGATACCAATCTTTTCCTTAGTCTCCTTTCCAATCTTCCCCAACCTCTACTCCTGAACACCAAACTGGTTACTATTGATGCCATTTCACTGTACACCAATATACCCCACGTTTATGGCTTAGCTGCTATTGATTATTTCCTCATTACACGCCCTCCAAACACCAAACCTAGCACTTCCTTCCTAATTCAGCTGACTCAATTCATCCTAGAAGAAAACCACTTCCAAAGTTCTGGAATCAACTACCTTCAGATCAAGGGTACCAATATAGGTACCCGCATGGCCCCTTCCTATACCAACCTGTTCATGGGGAAATTGGAGAAAACTTTCCTTCAAAACCAACCTGTCCAACCTCTCTGCTGGCTCCGTTTCATCGATGATATTTTCATGATCTGGACTAACTCTGAAACCAATCTTGAAACCTTTCTTCAAAGCCTACAAAACTTTTCATCCCTGGATTTCACCTGGCAATCCTTTTCTGAACGCATAATCTTCCTTGATGTTGAAATTGTATTGGGGGACGGTGTCCTTCAAACTGATATTCACATCAAACCAACAATAAACAACAGTACCTTCACTATACCAGCTGAAGCCTAGCCACCCGTGCCGAACTTATCATTTCCTCTCCCAGGAACCTAAATAAATACAATAACCAACTTGTCAGTGCATTCCAAAAGAGAGGTTATCCTACCAACCCCAAACCAGAAGTAGTTCTCAATGCTTACCTCTTGTCACCAATTACCACCTACAGAAACTCAACCAATGAAAGATGGTTGCAACATCTTAAAAGCTTCCCCCAACATCAAAGATCTCCTTTAAAAACCTCCTACTGTGACTTTCAGACAAAACAAAATCCTTCGCCAAATCCTGATCCATCCTAAGTTACCTGATCCCAACATCCTGACCTGTCCTAAAGACCAGCAACCACCCGGTTCTAATCCTTGTAACAAGAAATCTTGCAAAACCTGCCCTATTCATCTCCAGCCACATCTTTTACCAGCTCCACTACCTCCTTAACCTACAAGATACCTGGAAACCACTTCTGTGATTCCACCAATTTAATTTATCAACTCCAGTGCCAGCACTGTCCTGCCCAATATATCGGCCTAACCAGTGAAACCCTTTGAAAACGCATGAATGGCCATAGACATGATTGCAAAGTTCAAAATCCTGAAAAACCTGTCTCTGCCCATACTCTTCTCCATAACCAAAATTTTGATCAGTGTTACACCACTAAAGTAATCAGATCCCTTCCTTCCCATGCCAATAGTTCCCAACTCCGAAGGATGGAATTAGCATACCAACGGATAACAAAATCCCATGACCCACCAAATCTGAACATAAGATAAACCACTTCCCCTCAACCCCTACCACATCAGCAAACTTCATATATATATATATATACCAACTGACAAAAACTGCATCAATACCTGAATGTTGCTCTATGGATGTACAACCCCCACCACTAAACACTAACACAGTTACCTATCCAGCAATAGTAGAAGCCATGTATCTTTGTTTTTGGAGGAAGTGCCAGAGGCACTGAAAATTTGTGTGATTATGTGTTTCTATGTGTATGTTACTATTGCTGTGGTGTTAGCGAACTTGTCTTCTAAGGTAAGCTTGCTGATGTCCTATCTCTCCAGTATACTAATTCCTGCCTAGTGCCCTTTAATCTAGCCCTTGATTTTAATAGAAAGGTTTTCATCGCATTAAATAAGAGAATGATGTTTATCATAAAAATGTAAGGTCCATTACATACTGATATTCATTCAAAATAATAAGCGAAGACAATAACACTGATATAGACTAACCAAGAAAGTGAAATCAGATAAAGCAAATTTGAGAAGTTTGTACCAAGTGAAGTAGGGCCATAACAGAAACAATCAAATGGTTTGCTGTAATAAAAGAAGGAGCAGATGTAACACAATTTCTCATTTTAAGCCCCTTAAAGGTATCAGAAAATATTGTAAAAAGAGTAACGTCTGGGGCTTCCTAAGTATAGTGAGCTATTTTGAGTTATTCAGTTAAGTGTGCGATTTTATTCAATGATATCATTTGAAAATAAATCTTCTACCCTGCTTTCTATCTCTTACATACTTAAAGCAGTTATTCTTGAGATTTTGAACATTCAAAGTGAATGTACTTTAATATGTTTGTTAAGTACTTCAAAATGCTCATTTAAACCTTTTTAGGTTAGGTTAAAGGGCACTAGGCCAGGAATTAGTATATTAAGAGAGATAGGACATCAGCAAACTTACCTAAAAAGACAAGTTCACTAACATCAGAGTAGTAGTCACAAACACAAAATACACAAAAGCTCACAAATTTTCAACACCACTGGCATTTTCTTCAGGTGAGTAGAGGGAGAGAGAGAGAGACACTTAAAATGTGAGAGTAAAATGTAAAAAATTGTAATGTAAAATTAAATTAAATTAAATTAAAATTAAATGTAAAAAAAAAAATTAAAATGTAAAAAGAGAGAGGGGCTTAAAATGTGTCTCTCTCTCTCTCCCTCTACTCACCTGAAGAAAATGCCAGTGGTGTTGAAAATTTGTGAGCTTTTGTGTATTTTGTGTTTGTGACTACTACTCTGATGTTAGTGAACTTGTCTTTTTAGGTAAGTTTGCTGATGTCATATCTCTCTTAATATACTCATTTAAACCTTTGCAACTCAAAATTAAATCTATGATACATTATTTGAATTTATAATTAATGCATATCTTTGTTGCAACAAGACAAGAAATAACAGAATCTGGTATTCGACTATTAAATACTCGTTTCAAGGGTGGTGGCCAACCACCCATCTTTTAAGTGTATGAATAAATTATTATACTTAATATATAAACCCTAAAACGTTCAATTCATTACACCCTAGGACCTGTGGGAATAAAATACAATTCAGATTTCTTTCTTTGTTATAACAAATTACAACAAAATGTAGAACAATTGTCAATAAATTCAGATGCTTATATAATAAAAAATCTCAGGAAATGTTAAAGTAAATTTCATAAAACTCTTGAAATCTATACAAGCAAGAATCCAGCAACAAAATCTTGATACTATTTTTATATAGTGGAGAGATAGGAAATCAGCAAACTTACCATAGAAGACAAGTTCACTTACACCAGAGTAGTAGTAACATACACAAAAGAAACACAAAATGACACAAATTTTCTGTGCCACTGGCACTTTCTTCGGGTGAGTAAAGAGAGAGACAGACCCTAAATGTCTCTCTTTTCTTTTTTTTATGAAGAAAGTGCCAGAGGCACAAAAAAATTTGTGATTTTGTGTTTCTTTTGTGTATGTTACTACTACTATTCTGATGTTAGTCAATCTATTAAACATTTTGATACCCTGGTAAGTGAAGTTTTGTGTTAAAGTTTAATTACATTTTCTAGTTAATAAATTGTATCTATTCCTAGTATTATAGTCATGCACAGAGGTATAATCATTTAGATGAGACAGGTTTCTTTTAACATATAACAAAACAGACAAGACATAAATTGAAGGTAATGACAATATTCTCAATTTAACAAAAGAGGTTTGCAATGAGTATGGGCAGTTACCCCAGATAAAAGTCTAACTGACCTCTTTTGCAGTACAAAAAGCCTACTGGCTTTATGACAATTTCTCTACAGAGCAGTATCATATGACAAAGGCTATGTTTGTAGGTATAAAAAATCATAGATCAGAATATCTTTGGCTACAATTTCTTTTAAAACTAATTAAAAAAATACCCTTACTAATACGACCAGCTAAAACTCTAATATGACTGTTCCATTTCAAGTTGGAATTTACAATAATTCCTAAAAATTGCAATTCTGTAACATCATTTGAGTTACTTGTACCATATTTATGTTAGGTTTAAGGGCACTAGGCCAGGAATTAGTAAAGTATTTGGAGAGTAATATATATTGGAGAGATAGGACATCAGCAAAATTACCTTAGAAGAAAAGTTTGCTGATGTACTATCTCTCCAATATACTTGTACCATATTTATACAGAGCTTGTTAGCATCACACAAAAGCGAGGTTTGCTGACTTGGAACCAATTGCATATCAACTGTACCTTGCACATATAATCCAAGATCATCAGAGCAAAGATAACCATTTACACCAGCTGTGCATAAATTAAAAGGTCGATCGTTAATGTATATAATGATAAGATTTGGCCCCAAAATGAAGCCCTGTGGTACTCCGTATTTAGCAGTTAATGGTGCAGAATAGCAAACATTTAGAATAACTTGTTGATTTCTGTCTGAAATATAGGATTTTAAAAACTTAACAGTGATGTCTGCAAAACCATAAAACACTAGCTTATTTACTAAAATATTGTGTGCCACTGTATCAAACGCTTTGGTCATGTCAAATGACCTTTAACGTGAACAGTTTTTCTTTTTCAACACCATTTAAACAATCATTGATCAGTGCTTGAACTGCATCTGTAGTGCTGTGTTTGGCTCTAAAGCCAAACTGCCAACTAGAAAACCTAGAGTTGTTTTCCAAGTAGTCAACAAGTTGTTAATGACACTGCTGGAATTATAGTTATAGGCCTATAGTTTTTAGTTCATCTCGCTGGCCTTTTTTATAAACTGGTAATACCTTATTTTGTTTCAAAATGTTAGGAAAAATCCCTTGGCCTATACATTCATTGAACAAGTAAGGTAGGACTTCACATACTTAGCATCTATCTTAAAATACTAGCATTAATTCGATAAATATTTGGACAAGTGCTGTTACTTAGGCAGCAAATTACTTTATACACACTTTCAGCAGTGAACTCCTGCGAGACAAATTTACTTGAAATAGGCCTATTAGCATTTACAGCACTTATATACATAGTAATCAATATTGCTAGGTGGAATGTTATTACTAATCATATCAACAGATTCAATAAAAAAATGACCAAAATCAGCAGGACTTAACTCATTTAATGCCTGTAAAGAAAATTAGTATACCAGGAAGGTCATACTAATTGTTTGGTTAACTACATTCCAAGCAGCTTTGGTTTTAATTTTAGATGGTTCAATTATATTACTGTTAAATTATGTTTAGCATTTCTAACCTCTTGTTTATATACAATAGCCACGGAATATCTTGAGATGTAAAAACTGTTCCTTTTCAAATGCTTGGTAGTTAGCGAGGGGAAGGGTACGGCATACGTATGCGTGCCGTTGTACTAACCTGACATACAGACATTGGCTACCGCTGCTAATCAGCTGATTGGAGAGTGGAGTGTCACTGCCTTCTTTTTGTATCGGAAACGTTTTGTTATTGCAAGTATTAGTGCATATTTTGTTTATAATAATTATTAGTTGTTATGTATTTAATAACTTGGCCACATATGTTCTAATTTAAACATTAATTAAAACAGCCGTATATCTCTAAAGAGATTCAATTGAATATTGTTCAGAAAGTCATTCAAGAGTATGAATTTCTTATTATAAGATTAAATTACGGACAGCATACAATCATAACTTGTACATTACATGTTTACTAAACTTGTACATTACTTGTTTACTAACATAACCTACATTCTATAAATTCACTAGTGTTGTATTATTTGGTATTCCATATGATTTTTTATTCTCATTAAAGTTCAGATAAAGATAATAATGGCACATAATTACAACATGATAACGCATAATACCAAGTTATATGATTATAAATAAATACGAGTATCAGTGAGTAATCATATGGGAGTTGTGTTATAAAAAGGTAACTTGTGGGCATGGTGAGTTGATGTTTACAGCAATTTTAATAACACGCTAAACGCTGTTTATTGGTGCAGATCCCCCTCCTGCCCAACACTGACCGTGACGTAAGCCACAGCTCAAGATATCCCGTGGCTATTGTAATTCTTTTGTCTGAATATACCTTATTCTAAAAGCCTCCAATCCTGTAGTACAGCTATTCATCAAATAGTACAGCCTATCCAACTCTTTTTTAAACAGGGTGTCCAGCAAAAAGGGGAAATAGGGTAAACCTGGAAAAGTCAGGGAATTTGAAATAAGCTGGAAAAGTTAGGTAAAAATCAGGGAATTTGAAATAAAACCTGGAAAATTCAAACAAGAACATCTGTTTGTTGAATATTTTAACGGTCACTATATACTTGTGTGCTTTACAAAGAATACATTTTCTAACAAACTTAGATTTTACATGCCTTGTAATAATCTAAATCAAGAAAAGGTTATTAAATTGCTTTTGTTATGTTTGCTTAGTCTTTTATATAACTAGTTTTTATTGCTAAAAATTAAAAATAGTTTTTTAATTAGCATAATATGTGTTGGTACATATACAGTACAAATAAAACGTCACACAACACAAAATTTATTACAATATAAGAACAAATATATTACAATACAAGTACAAAATGCACAAATATTATGGTGAACGATTTCGGTGAACCACGCTCACCTTCCCCAGACCAGAGGGATTCACATGATTCTTTTATGAATCCCTCTGGTTTCAGGAAGGTGAGTGTGGTTCACCGAAATCGTTCACCATAATGTTTGTGCATTTTGTACTTGTATTGTAATATATTTGTTCTTATATTGTAATAAATTTTGTGTTGTGTGACGTTTTATTTGTACTGAAAAATTCAAAACTCACTGAAATAATTATCTGATCAGAGTTAAATGCCATGAGCCTATAATTTATGTTGGTTTTGTTTTGGTGAAATTGTAATACTTTACTTTTTTCAAAAGTCTAAAAAGAATAAATTGTACTAGTTTTGAATTTAATTATTACTATTAATAAAACTGTATTGTAAATGACTGACATTTAGATATATGATTGCACACGATACTATTGATTAATTTATATACAAATCATGTAAAAATGTCGTTTCGGGGTCAGGAACATTTTTTTATCAAATCAGGGAAAGGTCAGGGAATTTGTGTTAGGAAGTTTACTGGACACCCTGTTAAACTATCAAGCCATGATACAATTTACATTGTAAATGATATCATTTATAGCAATTATTTCTCCTTCTTACAGAAACATGTTTAAGTGGATAGCACTATTTAGTGCCCATAAGAATAAATCTAAGAATGATTTAAATTTATATCACCCACCTTCTATATTACATACATTCATCCAATTAATTTGAGCCAACATTTTTACAAAATGTAGTGACTTATAGATCTAACACTATTACTAAATATAGGCCTAGAAGTAGAGTCCTGAATCTGAAGTTCCTCTATATCGCAGTATGGTCCAACATAGCAGCATTAATGACAGCTACAGTCCAATGATCTGGATGAATCGAAATAAGAACATTGTCAATACAGGATCCTCCTATACCAGTTTCACTCGGTTGGGTGATTTCATTTACTGTAATATGCAGTCCAAAATTGTCAAAGTCACAGAGTTGAGCAGTTTTGCCGTCAGAGGTTACAAAATTTATATTAAAATCAGCAACTATAATAACGTTGAAGTTTCACACCATGGACACTAGCAAAGACTGCATGTAATTTGTCAGAGAAATCTGCAACATTGCATGTGGGAGACCTATACATATAGTCACAATAACATTATTAAAAGTGGGTAGCAGACACCTCTCAACTGGTTTCTTCTGCCTATCATAAATTTTAAACTCAGTGTCATCTCTAATTATAATTAAAGACCCTCCATGTGCCATAATAGTTCTGCAAAAAAAGGATGCAGTAGTAAAGACTGGCAATGCCATATTGCTGATTTAATTTTCTTTAAGCCAGTGTTAATTTATACAGATTAAATCACAATTATTGTCATTCACAATATGATTAATAAAATCAACTTTATTATTAATACAGTGGACATTCTAAAAGAGCAAAGTAATGTATTGATCAGACTTAGACCTATCTGAATCACTTAAATTATGATTAGGTCCATTTACTTTCAAAACATCAGGCCTACTCATATTCTGTATCACAATAGGACTAGCTTCAAAAGGAAAAGAATCATCTTAACTTACAAATTATGAATAGAATAGAATAGAATAGAATAATCTTTTATTCCATAAAATAACAAAAATACAATATTTATACAACGGAATTCTAGCCATCTCATCAAGTAAATGATGGCTAGCACAAAAAATATAACTTTAAAACAATATTTAAATACTGTATTATGTTAATGCTGTTAGTTTTATACCATGTAGCCCTTCCTTTTTTTAGGCATAAAGTTAAGATTAAAATTTAAATATGACACCTGTAATTATGATATTAAAAATGTGTGTTTTTTTTGTTGTGGAATAGCTAAAAGAGGCAGAGGAAACAAAGCCAAAACCGAGTCTACAGATAAAAATTCAACTATTGAAGAATCCCTTTTAGAACCAGACTTGGACACTTCTAAATTGGCTTCTGAAACTGCTGAAAGTGAAGTAAGTTTCACAAATTAGCTGTATTCTCATCATTTCACTCTTCAATACATATCTGTGGTCTGTTTTAATTTTCTTCCTACCAATTCCTTTTTATTTCATATCATTATTAGTTAGGGGTGTGCGAGTACTCGAAACTTTGAGAATTTGGTGGAGTATTTTACTACTCGAACTCTGCTTGAAGCTTCCGAAACTACTCGAAGTTCGATCAAGTAGTTGTATTTCACGAAATATCAGATTTACATCTTAATTTAGTTTCAAGAGTAAACAGTTTTATAAGTTATGAATAAAAAATGTGCGCTTCCTTGTGTTTTATTTTACCCTTAATCATATGTTATCAGTTTGGTACGCATAATTATGAACTAAACAATACGCCTAAGAATAGGTAGTACACGACGACAGTCAAATGAACTAGTCGACGTATTGAACGAGTTTGTTCATTACGATTTGAACTAGTTCAATTCAAAGTGAACAACAGAGCTGGGAAGGTAGCGATCACTGTAAATAGTTACCGTAGCAGCGATCACACATGTATGTTGTCGAGTCTACTAGTCACTTGTAACCTAACATAAAATAGCGTGAATAAAACAGAAGTGCTGGTTAGTGTCTTTATGACCCAAGAAAGGGGATGAGAGATCCGGTTCAAGATGCTTAAAAAGATCTGTTATAGATACAAATCTAATGGTCAGTACGCTGTAGAAATTATGTATATTTTCGTTCATATCAATAATACTGTTCAATCAAAAGGGTCCCGAGAACGGGTCACTTTACATCCCAAGATCTAATTTCCCATCTTTTCTAGGCGAAAGTTCATTTTGGTTGTAGTATACGTGCGTGCAAGGAACCGCTAAGCTCCTTTTTGGAACTGAAATGATCGTGTATTTCTCGCGATTCGATTGAGGTCTATTTTGTTTTTTAATCTGAGCAAGGAATCGTCCAATGATTTCATGTAAGAAAATACTGTATCATATCGTATAAAATATAGTAATGGTATTCTATCAGCGTATGACACAACATTATTGATTTATATTCCAGCAAATAAATAATAGATATATATATATATATATATACTTGGCAAAGTCTATTAATTATTATTCCGAAAACACCTTATATCGGGAAAACTTTGTTTTCACATACAATATTTTTTCCTGTTAAATTGTTAAACGGTTTTCTGACTAGGTTAGACAATAACACGGAGTGTAAAAGGTGGTAAAGTATGATAATTTTGATTCGTAAACTCATTGAACGGTTCCCTGTTCACATTGACGTCGATGTAAACTGTAAAACAATCACGAATCAACCCAAGTGAGGGAGAAACATGTTGGAAGACCTTTTCTAAACAAAATACGACAAATTTAGATTCGGACAATAATTTTTACTGAACCGAAGCCTAATAAAACGCCTCGTTTTTTATTAAAAAGTTTATAATTTAGCTGCCCAAAATCTTCACAGTATCACTAGTTGGCACTTAGCTGATATTTCATACTGCGTCTCGTTGCCAATATCGACTACGTATTGGATATTAGCCGACTACGTCTATGGTTTTCATTTGATTACACCAGGTTTTCATGAATTTCTTGTTATGACATAATTATTTATCTGTTGTTCAGTGTAGCCTCATGTATCGAAGTATACTACTATTATCAAACTGGGAGTGCGGCTGGACGATAGGTAGGTTCAATTAAAAAAAAAAAAAAACTAACATACACGCAGGGCATTAGGACCGACTCAACTCGCCCAGGACCGGCCGCACTTCCGCTCGATTTGTCGCTTAGTTGACCTTTCCTACAATCAGTTTTTTTTTTTATTTATTTTTTTGCCATATTATCTAGAGATGGTTATCAATATGAAATATACTAAAAATTAGAAGGAAAATGATACAAAACAATATGTCATTTACTTAAGATTATCTTACAAGAATTGTTCACAGTAATTAATAAATCATGCAATATTTTTCAATGCTCTAACTTATTTACTTAAGATTCATTATAGCAAATTACAGATTGTTTGGTATCACATTCCTTCTAATGTTGAGTAGATTTCATATTTACTAAACGTTTTGAGATAAAATGGTAAAATTAAGAAAAAACTCTGATTGATTGGAAAAGTTGACTAAGTGACTAATCGAGCAGAAGTGCAGACGAAAGTTGGTCCTAATCCCCTACTTGTGTGTGAGTGTACCTACCTGGCATCCAGCAGCACTCCCAGTTTGATTATAGTTTAGTTTCAAGTTGCACACATTTCATTACTAATCATAATTTAAAAACTAATTCATCCTAAGCTACTTTAAAATTTATTTTTAGTAAACCTGCTTAGTTATTATTATAAATCGATTGATCTACAGTCTTTGTTATCCATATTTTTAAATTTGATTATATAATTCAGAGTTTATTTCCGGTTAGTTGTAACCTTGTTATTACTGAATTAAATACCCACAGAATACAGATGCACTCTTCTTGGCATGTACACAATTAATTTTTTGTTGAGAGGAGGCAATTCTGATAGCAAAAGACTGTATTTGGCGATGACACCTGAATTTTAGCATCACTTTGGTTGGATGCAGCTTTTGCCAACAAGCTTCGCTACGTTTTTGCGGTACACTTTGAACTGAACCACCAGATAAACATAACGGCCGGCTGTGAAACAGTATAATTAGCTTGCATAGAAAATCTGATCTGTGATATGAGTGAACAGATAAAATTTTTAGAGTCCATGTTATTTCAATTAATATACTTTTTTAGTTTCTGACATAATACTAGTTATGAAATAAGGAAAAAGGTTAAACAAAACCTAAAAATGTAGGAAGGCAGGAAGTATAAAGTTTTATTTATCAAATGTTACAGTTACAAACAACAAATCAAAATTATTGTGTTCAGTTTAGATGTATATATTTACGAATCTGGCAAAACTTAACATAGGCTTAGGATGGTGTCTGCCTTTTACAGTTGTCTTGGGTGAACTGGAAATCCTTCTGTAAATACTTGCTCGAAAATACTCTATACTCGAAAAAATGCCAACTACTTGACTCGAACTCAAAAATCACTACTTGCACACCCCTATTATTAGTACGATTAAGTAATTTGTGTCATGCATTTAATCCTTTGTTGTAGTGTATTTTGAGTACTCAAAATATAGTAATCGCTCCAAACTGCAACAACAAATTAATGAGTGCATTTTAATAATACTACTTAAATGTTTTAACCATAACATCTTTAATAATAGCTTGGATTACTAAAATATAAGTGGTCACTGTAATGTAAGGACCATTTTCCGGCCAATGTATACTAAATTCAACATCAAGTTTTCCCTTTTTATAATACATCATACATGATACCAACATTAGAGGATTAATTCAATAATAGACTTCTATAAAATGGTCCACGCTCGCTAAGGTATGTGCTGGGTTCGGTTTGCGGCGGGCCTACTTCATACAAAAAGGAAGTCGTAGTTGTAGTAGTAGTATGATATATCAATGTCATTAAATTTAGGTAGCTTATTTATATTTTGAATTCAAATTACTAGTAAAAATCAATTCTTATCTGTGAATAAGGCTAAATTTTTAATGTTATTTTTTTTCTTTTTTCCTGTTTTCCTTTTCATTTGGTATAAGGATAATCTGTAAAAGTTAACAAGGATATTCTACTCTGTGTCATTTTTTACCAGATTAGCAAAATATGTTTTCACAATATTTTTACTTTGTACAAATTGTATTTTACAATAAAATTAAATAATTTTATTTAAATTTAAAACTAAATTTTAAAAAAATGCTCATTATTTATTTATCTTTGCTGGTAAATTTCTATATAGAAAAATTGGAAAGTTATGTTTTTTTTTATTTGGCAACAAAGAGATTAAAGTTAGGTTATCTGACTTTCAATATGGTCACACCATTAATAAGATCTAAGAGTTCAAAATTATTAATGAGCCAGTATTGGACCTTATCCTGAGATAACTGATGGTAATCTTAAAACATTGCTCATAAAATCAATTATATGTCAAGCGGTATGTATGCAATGAAATGAAAATTGACTATTAGGCTAGGTATAGGACTAAGCAGTCCTCTCTCAACACCTAACCTTAAAATTATGCCTTTCATTATCAGCAGTGAATGTGTTAAAGGAACAATGCCACTCTGGTGTAAGTTAGTTTGATTTTTTTAGTTAATGTGTGCGAGAACCTAAACTCGGGCAACAATACAGTATGTGATTATATTTCAGTGTAACTGAAAATCTTTAAAGCAGAATAACGTGTGAAATTGTCGCAGAATGAAAGAGATGGTTGCAGGAGGAAACCTTCAAATTTAGAAACTTTTTCCATACCCCAAAATTACAACATTCATTTCTGCAGAACGGTATCTGGTTAAGTGTATAGACAACTAATTATTACCCTATTTGTAGTTCAACTTAATAACAAACTATGTACTGACTGATTCAGAATGACAGATGGCTTTTGCAATTTTACGAAATGATCAACATCTGAGAAGCAGACTGCAGTAAGACTAAAGTCAGGCGCCACTCACCTTCAATGCATGCGCAAGTTCGCATAAACCCTAACCACACTCCGCCAACCTAGAGATGGGTAAATGTAGTTCATTTGCAAGACTAGTTCACGACCGAATTGTTCACTGTAGTAATGAACTAGTTGAAAATGACGTAACGATCAATGACTTTTACAAGCCTCAGTGAAGGGATTTATGGTTTTGTTATGAGCTTTGTTTCATGGACACCTTTTTATTATTTATGCTTGTAAATTTGTCCAATCAGCCTTCAATTTTGGAAACCATTCAAATTTCAGTTTTGATTGCTACTAATGATAAAAATAAATATAATGCATTTAATGATTTTTGTCAATGATCCTTTCCAGCTCCTATGTTCACTTTAAACCGAACTAATTTAAATCATAATGACTCGCTTTTTTACTAGTTAAATCATAATCTGACTAGTTTATTTGATTGTTTGTGAACTACTCATCTCTCCATTGCTGCAGTGCTTCTTTCCAATTACGATCGGATCGATGCATCGTGTTTGAGTAATGATAACTTCTATTACGTTATCATTTATAGATAATGGCTGCCTCTGGAGAGCGTATTGTTTGTAGTAACTGCTCAGAGAAAATACTAACTAACATTCTTAAAACACGTTATTTAAGACTTAATCCAGGACGTTCTGTTATTTACACGTATGCAACCAACGGGAATATAGGTATTTTCAGTTCAGTGCATTCTGACATCTTATGCTAGTCAGTCAATGAGTCAGGCAGGTTTCTGGAATTTGTTCAATTTGGGTAATAAAGAACTAAAAGTTAATAGTGTAAGTGCATACTAAAATTTACATTTCAATCTGTCGTCAGTGAATTAGTGGTCATTGTTATAATCTTGGTGAAATAACTTTGAATTATACATTAATAGAGTTTTTATCCCTTAATTTAATATTTAACTTCTATATTAAAAATTCAGAATTATAAATTCTATAATTGTGGTTAAAAACGAAGAAGATTTACATTATTCTGAGTGATTATTTCACTCTTTCTTGGAACAAAAATGGTGAAATAAATTATTTTATTAACAAATGTTATATTCTTTGCTTTAGCATTGGTATATAATATTATATTTATATTATCTAATAATTTAATTATTATATTTTGAACGAAGGATATTCATCAAACAAAATAATTAATTTTTTGACAAGGACTAAGATTTGTTATACTTCAATTAATTAATACAAATTCGAAATAAAATCTATAATTCAATATACAGAATTGCTCACTGGCAATGAGTTATCCTCAACTATTATCGTTTTCAGCTTGTTTGCTCACAACGACCTTGACTTATCACGTAAAGGATGGCACCTGCATTCCTACCATTTTAGAAACAGCTTTCTATACAATTTTTTACAATTTATTAAAACAGAGAGCATTTAAGTGTTTTAAGTTAATAAATAATTGTAATTAGTACGATCCTTTGAATTACACCATAATTTTAGGAGAGTAAGGATATCAGCTCACTTCCACGCAATTTGTTTGCTCTCCAAATATTAAAATTAAAATTTTTACTGTAATTAATTACTTTATTTCAACTTTTTGTGTACTGAGTTTGAATGTTATTTACAAAAATAAAATAATGTTAAGATACACAGTCTCTTTCTCTAGTCACCTGAAGAAATTGCCAGTGGTACAGAAAATTTGTGATAGTGTGATTCTTTTGTGTATGTTACTACTACTCTGGTGTTAGTGAATTTGTCTTTTAAGGTAAGTTTGCTGATGTCCTATCTCTCGAATATACAAAAAATAAAATAATGTATTTTAAACATTCTTTTAAAATATTTTAATCTATAACAGCTATTTTAATTTATAGCTTATTATTTTAGTAGATATCTTAAGGCTACATTCTATAATTAGAAATAGACAACATAACTAATGTATTTTTCCAGTTGATATTTTACGCTACTGGTACCATAATAAAGTACTTAAAGAAAGCTTTTGTTTTTTTACACAACGTCGCAGAAAGATTGAAAGGATTCTGCTTTGGGGCTGAATATTAAGTTTACATATTCAGATTTACTGTATGCCTGGTAGTAGTAATTGGTCCTTACTAGGATAAGACTGCTCAGTTTATTTATAACCTAGATATTCGTTTCCCCATCAGATGTCATGATACGGCATTTTGTCAACATCTGATGACTAACGTGATCAAAAGAGGTATAGTTTGATAAATATAATATGAATCTCTTGGTGGCTTCATTGTTGGTGGGAATTTAAGTGAAACAGTCTAGAACATCTGATAATCAAGTCCTTGTTTGGACTTATGAATAGGAATAAAGATAATATGTAATGATGATAACGTAATGATATGAATAGGAATAAACTGGTGTGAAATGCTGTATCAAGCTGTCAAAGCCTGAAACTAACTTAAATATCTACAAATTTAAATATGGATTGAGGCTATTGGTTTCATCAAAATAAACATAATGTTATAAATCCACTTTCATTTTGCTGAATTAAGTCCAGTCAATTTTGAGTCTTCAAACAAGTGACAATATATATATATCTGACATTTTTACTCTATATTTAATGATTATTGACAGCCGTTTGAAATGGAATTCCAACTTTGGGTTGGTAAACATCGATATTGAAATTGCTAGCCAAAGTTTTCCTTGCCAAATTGTCGGTATGCATTTTAAAAGAAAGAGAGTATGGTACCAGTTTAGTTCTTTATGTGAATTGATGATGTTGCAGCTGGAAAGTTTAACAAAGTACAAGGAGGCCACAGCATGCTTGACTGCAGGGCCAGAAATTATTATTGATGAGCCAACTCTTAAAGACGCTCAGGAGAAGGGTGAAACTGACATTCCACCACTCATATCAATGAATGGCAGCAGTGCAAACGGACGACAAAACATGCTCCTCAGCTCAAGTAGTTCAAGTAGCTCCTCAAGTGCCACTTCCCCAGCCAGGCTTGCTCCAGAAGCGAAGAAAGTTAAACAGGTGATCTTATTTTGTTCAATTTACATTATTGAAGAAAAGTTAAATTTATTCAGTAGTTTTTATTTATATTTTCTTCTAAACAAAGGTAAAATTGTTCAAGAGCATTGAGACTAGAGCTGGTGTTGTGGCATTTGGGACTACTATACGTATTTACTTGGAGGACAAAATGAGATGTGGTGGATGATAAAAAAACGATTTAAGAATTGGCTATAGTGAAAAGAACAATAAGATGTGCATATAAGAAAACACAAAAAGAGTACTTCTACAAATTGTCAAGACCATGTTGATTACTCAGAGATGATTTTATCGGATACTTTAAAGAAAGAGTTTATGTGAACTGAAAATTATTTCTCAAATGTACCTTTAACTTCTTTTTTGCTTGGCAAAAGCGATAATGTGGGAAGGTATTATTTTTATAATATACTGGTTTACAAGATGACAAAGTTTTCATCCAGATCTTAATAAACCTCATAGGGCATCAACCCAGTCAATTTTAGTATTAATTTTGCACCATTTTTAGTCTATATTTTGATATTTTTATTTGGAACAATTTCCAGCTTAACCCTCACAGCCATTTAATTAAAATCAACCATGCTGACTCTTTGAATCATCAATAAAATAAAGAGAAATAACTTATAAGAATCTATAAATGCTTTGGATGGTTGAAAAGATTATTTTAATCAGTCATTTTAGCATCGGACAGATGGCCAACTATTACTTCTTCTATGGGAATGGTCTACGAGGAGTAGACAATTTTTAATGTAATCATAGTTGATACGCACATCATTTTAAATTGTTGGCCAACCAAAGAAGAATGTTGCTAACAGCACTTCAAAAGCTTTATCCATTACAAAATGGTGGCGGTTTAAAATCTTTGAACCATCACCATTTTGTTTAACGGATAAAGCTTTTGAAGTGTCGTTTGCAAACATGGAATAAAGTAGGTGTTTGTGTACAGTATTCATGTGTAATGTTTTGTAGCTTCATCTGTTATGATTACAATAAAATTAGGCCATTCTTGAACTTGCACATAAGATCAGTACTGAAACTTTTGAGCCACGCCATTTTGTTTAGGATTAACCTTTTGAGGACTAATTTGTGGCATTATGTTATACTAATTAAGACCTTTAAAATGATATGCACATCGACCTATGCTTAATTTAAAATTGTCTACTGACTCCTTGTGGGCCGTCTTACATTGGAGGTAGAGAGTTAGTAAGAACTTACAAAATTTGTATTTAGTTTCCAATTTAGTTAGTTAAGTTTTAATCCTCAAGTCCAATTAATAATAAAGCTACTAATCTGTCTCCAGACTTTTGCCCATCCCTGTATAGTGTTTGTAACATGGCTGCCCTCATAAGGGGTTCCTTTTGAACAGGATATGAGTTATAGTGAGTCAGAAGACAATGAGGTATAGTTAGAAGATATAACGGGAGATTTAGATTTGTTTATAACGGCTTCAGATTATGAATAAATAGAGAGGAATAGAATGAACCAGTGGGTTGAAGGGGATTAAATATTGTAAATATCTAACGTATGAACTAAAAATATTGTATGAATCAATGACGTCAATATGTTGAAATATGTAAGCATGTGACCATGGTACCGAGTTGGACAAGCCAGCTCCGCACTCCACGTTACGCTACACCATGTGCCGGTGCAGTGAATGTGTTAAACTGTGTTACTTCGTGTTATAATCTGTCTTTTCTACTTGTGTGTCCATTATTACTGGTTGATTTTATTTTTGAGTTTGAGTTATTTACATAAGTTGGCTGAGCTGTCCAACACAAAATTACTTGCCAGTTATGATTTTGCCATAATTTAATGAAGGGCGTATAAGATGCAAAGACATGCTGGACATAAATGCTTTAATTCAGCTGTTGGAATCAAGCAGTTTCAACCATTTATCGACTTTTATTGATAATTAAGGTGTGCTGGAAGACGGTATGCTATATACATTTGTAGTCAATAATCTTAAGGCTGTTGGGGGTTAGTATGTTACCTTGTATTTTTGCATCAATTCTACGATCAGCATCTTAGAAATGAATAATGAATGATAAAAAATGAATTAATTGATAAGGCCTAACTTTATTTGTATGTATGTAATAGTAAGCTTTTTGTTGGACGTTTAAACATTTCTGAATCTTTCTGCTGCAGTCCCCTAGTTGTGTCACATTCTGTATCCAAATGGATTTAAGTTGAATAATACTGTTACTGCAATTATTTTTCAGGTTAATCTAACCATAAAATAGCACTATTGAATAAGATAAGTTGAAACTTATATCTAAACCTTCTGATGGTCCACATGTTGAGAATCACTTATGTACGGCAAAGTATATTAAACTGAGGCACTGAATGATCTCTGTACTTTATATTAAAAATTGGGTACATGTGTTAGTTTATTTTGTTTTAGAAGTCAAATGAAGCAAAGAAAGTAGACAAAGTTGTCATCACCTTGCCAGCCGTTCCCCCAGAGGTGATGCGGACAGTTAGCGAACGCCACAATAAGGGACTGATGTCACCTTGTATTTACCAGATATTAACCCAGGTTAGTCCTTTGTCATATGTAAACTTATTTTAAATGTATTGGGACGGAGTGGTACTGCCAATTGAAAATTTAATTGTGATCCAAAGATTTGCTGTGTATAGTGTTTGTTCATAGAATAATAATAATAACATTCTTTATTGTCATATTACCATACGATAGCATCGACAAAGTCCAAAAAAAGCTTAAAGCTATGTCAGAGCATTAAACAATTATATTAACATAACAATTTGTTAACAATTGTCAACTATAGTATTGTACATAGTTGGTTTAAAATCAACGAGTTAGAATTCAATGTGATTTGAAGTAAAAATTCATTGACATTATAGAATGGGTTCACTAGCAACCAGTTGTAGAATCTACTCTTAAACTTACTTACAGAGTACTTATCAATACAAGGTTTTAAGCTATTGTACAACTTAGGGACATTACAGTATGACAATTAAGAGACAATAAGTCTTGTATAACTTATTACTACAGTACCTTTTTTCCGTGTGTTATAGTTATCTGAACAAAATTTAAAATTCCCCTCATTTTTGAGTGCATAGCAAGTCAGATCATAAATGTAAAGATTAATAACGGTTTGTATCTCAGATTTAACGAATAGAGGTTTGCAATGGTCAAGTGTATCAGACCTGGTCACTACTCTTAATGCTTTCTTTTGAATTAATAGGACATCTTGTACTTTACTACAATTTCCCCATAGTATTGGTCCATATCGTATAATGGATTGAAAATACGCAGTCCTGACATAATTTTCTGGAACATTACTTGCAAGGCGTCTTAACAAATAAATAACACTTGATAATCTTGGCGTAACAAAATCAATATGTTGATTCCAAGATAAATGTTTATCAAAGTAAACCCTAAAAACTTAACCGCATCAAAATAATCATGGTCGTCAGGATTTTTGAAGCCTCTCTTTAGGCTGAAGATAATTTTTTTTGTTTTAGATTGATTCAAAAGAAACCCATTGGCATTAAACCACGTAATAGCTTCTTGGAGCACATTCTGTGTTATATGTTGCAGATCATTAATGCTAGATGAAGAATTTATAAAAGTAGTATCATCAGTTAGTTTAACTAAAGAATAAATCATACAAATAATTTTCTTTGGTTATTTTTCTTAAAATTTTAGCTTATATCTAAATTGAATAATATTTAGTCAACCGAGTAAAATTTACATGAGACAGAGTGTACCTATGTTTCTTTTAGTATGTTCAGGCCTTCCACTTGTCCTACTTTTCCTACTTTTCCTACTTTTTCAAAAAATGTCCTACTTTGTCCTACTTTTTCAGCAATGTCCTACTTTTCCTACTTTTTTTGAAATTTCAGGAATAATCCACTATTTTACCCCAAAAATACAGATTTGCTTGGAATTTTTAGCCTGTTTTTTAAAAATAAATTAAATATTACATATACACTATAATTCGGAGGCTTCAAAGTAAAGCCATGGTAAAACCATGCAATTTGGATGATGGGTTTTAGGATTTATAGTGTGATGTGTGGAATTTTGTATCTATTTTGCTCTTTGTGCGTTCCCGACGATGTGTTTTTTTGTATGTGGGACTGTGTTAAGGATTCTGAACCTACCCGACCCTAAAGGTAAGCCTTTTTCTTCTAAAATACTCACTATGTACCGTATGTAAGACCAAGGATCATTTTATTTTTTATATTAATAGGCAGTTTTAAAAAGATTTATTGTATTTGTAAAATAAGAAGTGGGTGGATGGAGGGCGTTTAGGCTTCTAAGGTGGGTTGGAAGCCTGCTCATCAGATAGGATTTAATTGACAAGAGCTGCTTGTGAATTAATTCCTGTCTGATGAACTTACACCAATAAAAGGCTAATAAAATAATTGTATTCTGTGTAAAAATCCTTCTCAACTAAACGGTTTACATACATTTTTGCAATTTATAAGTAGCAAAGCTACCTTTCAAATCTTGGCATTTTATAACTTGATGTGTTTTATATATATTAGCCTTATATTGTGTTTTATATATATATTAGCCTTATAGTGTATTTTATATATATATATTATTATTTTCAATGGTTTTATGCTTATTTTCTAATGTGTTTAATTTGTTTCAGGCAGTAAGATGATGGAATAGTTTATAGTACAAAAAATGCCACGGGAAACACATTTCAAAGAAGACTGGCTTTTGAGCCAAGATTCTAACAAGCATCTTATGTCTTTGTGGTGCAAGAAAGGCAAAAATGACTTTGAAGTGCATTGCAAGATATGTAATCATTATTTTTCCTGTGCAAATAGAGGCAAAGACCAACTAATTAAGCACAGTGAAACTAAAAAACATTATTCAAAAGCGAATGTTGCATTCTCTGCTCGGCAAACTGTTTTCACAGTGACAGAAAGCGGTAGTGTCGCAACAACATCAGTGCTAAAGGAAAGTGCGGTTACTTTGGAGGATCCTATTCGTGCGGAGTTAATATGGGCTTTCAAGCTAGCCCAATCAAACTTTTCTTTTGCTTCTTGTGATGGTCTTCATGAAGTGTTTACATTAATGTTTGGTGAAAGTGCCAAGAACTTTAACATGGACAAAACCAAAGCTTCATATTTGATTTCCTTTGGATTGGGTCCTTTCTTAGTTAAAGAACTAACCAGGGATATTAGAGAGTCAAACAACTTTTATACTTTGTGCCTCGATGAGACGACTACAACTCAAGTTAAAAAACAACTTGACCTCTACGTAAGGTATTGGTCACCACAGCAGGTAGCAGAACCAGTCCAATGTCGGTATTTAACTTCGATATTTTTGGGCCATGCTGAAGCAGAAACCATGTTTGATGCAATCATCAAATCATCTGAAATTGAAGGTGTCTCAATTTCAAAAGCTATTATGGTGTCAATGGATGGTCCTAATGTGAACAAGTCCCTTTTTACCAAACTTAACTCACAGGTTAAATCTTTAGGTTCCCCAGGTCTAGTGGACATTGGACCTTGTTCTCTCCACAAAGTCCACAATGCTTTTGGAAGTGGACTTCGTGACCATCCATTTTCACTGATAGATGAATTTGCAACTGACATCTTCAAATTTTTCAAACTGTCTGCTGCAAGAAGAGAAGATTACAAGAAAAGTCAAGAGCTAATGCAAGTAGAAGAACATTTTTTTTGTCAGTATGTAAATAGCAGATGGTTGAGTATTGGTCCAGTCTTGAAAAGACTTATCGAACAGCATGAGGCACTGAAACATTATTTTTTCAAGTTTTTGCCACAAAACCAAAGTTCAAAGAGTCTCGACAAGAATTATAAGTACCAAAGAATCTGCTCTGCTTTGAAGAATAACATTCTTCTTCCTCTAATGCAGTTTTTGCTTCATATCAGTGCTGTATTTTCTAAGTTTCTGACAATGTTTCAATCTGAACAACCATTGGTTCATGTACTGTATGATGAAATGAACCATTTAATGAAGACTCTTTTGAGAAAATTTATCAAAGCTGAAGAAATTGAAAAACACAAAAACAACATCAGTCACATAGAGGTAAAAAAATCAAACTTGCTTGAGTTTAAAGACTTAGAAGTTGGAAGTGAAGCTAAAAAAACTCTACTTTCATTAAAGATCCTTGACAAAGAAAAGTCTGAGTTTTACCAAGCTATAAGTTCTTTTTTTATTACTGTGACCAACAAGCTAATGAAAGATCTGCCCATCGACAACAAAATACTGAAAAATATGCAGTGCCTGCATGGGTTGGCAAGAAAAGAAGAAAAAAGCTATGACATGTTCAAACGGATAATCACCCAAGTACCACATGGTCTGACAGAGGAAAAAATTGATAGACTTAAAGAGGAATGGTTAGGATACCAATCAGATTTGGATGTAGCAGAAGATTGGTATATCCAATCGAAGACACAGACTGAGGTCAAGTACATGAGGGTGGATTCCTACTGGAATAAAGTTTTTCAACTAAAGACATCAACTGGTAAACCCAGATATCCTCAGCTAGCTAGTTATTTGCCCTCACTTCTAACACTAGCACATGGAAATGCAGATGTTGAGAGAGGGTTTTCTATGAACAATAATATTGTGACCAATGAAAGGAAGGCACTCAATGAGCATACCATAATTGGCTTGAGAGTTGTAAAAGATTTTGTAAGAGTCAATGGCAAAGTAGAAAATATTAAAATAACAAAGAGAATGGTAGATGCAGCTAAAGGGGCAAGCTCCAAGTACAAAGAGTATTTAGCTCAAAGAAAAGATGAAGAAGTAAGGAAACAGAAGGAATCTGCTGAACAAAAAGAAAAAGAGGCATCTAAAGAAAAAGAGATAAAAGCAAGAAATGAGATCAAAGCTGCTGAAAATCTTCTAGAAGAAGGCAAGAAGAAGCTCCAGTTGGCTATGAAAAGGAAAGACTTTGCAGAAGTGTCATTAGCCTCAGAGATGATTGACATTTCAACCAAACGATTAAAAACAGCTAATGAACTTTTGATACATAAATAATGGTTTAGTTTCCTTTCTCTAAGTATTTTTTAAATACTACATTATGAAAAAATATAAATAAGTTATGTATTTCTATTCTTTTGTAGTAAAAGAGAAAATAAATTATAAAGAGCGGGGACATGCATGAATTTTGGGTTGAAATAATTTTTTAAAGTGTTATTTCTATTTATTTATCTCATAAATTTAACATTCATTTGTGAGTCATTAGGTAAGACCTAATTTATTAGTCATAAATTTAGATTAATGCCCGTTTGAACTAATCTTAGTATATTGTAGGTTCAAATGAGAACAAAACTACTTCATAGTCTTGGATTTAGTTTTCAGTATTATTTTTGCTTCGATAAATTCAGCTGTTTTAGCTCTCAATTCATGCATGCGGAACGAGGGGGGTCCCCGTATGGAATACAATTAATAAATAATAATAATACAACGCTAAGTGTGACTGTTGCGCCTTTCGTTAAATGTCCTACTTTTTTCATTAAAATGTCCTACTTTTTTTCTCAGACCTAGTGGAAGGCCTGTATGTTTGAATAATCTCAATGGACAAAGAACATAAATCAGGCTAGGATGAACATTCGAAATCAAATTCAGAAGAAAAGTTAAATAAACGTTGTAGATAGTAAAATTTTTAATTAATTGTTTTAACTTTGGAAATAATTTGGTTTGAGAATAATAATAGTATTTGAGAATTGTGTATTATAAAAATGAATATAAATTTATGGAAAATATATGCATAACGTAATATTAGCCTTGAACACTATATAAACTCTAAATATTTTTAAAACATCTATTTAATTATCGATTGGTTTAAAAATTGTTGTTTTTTAGGGTGAAATAAAACTACCAGTTATTATGGAGGATGAAAGCCACAAAGAAATTCCCAGTATTAATCACTTCTATAGACCAGTGCGGCAAATGGTTTACGCCATTCTCTTCAATCTACATCATCACACATACATGGCTACTAAAAGTAAAGATAGTAAACCAGGTATGTTAGTATTAGCTTTTTTTAATGTAAGTAAAATTTCTGATATTTAAACCAGCTTTTATATTTTGTTAGATATTCCATAGTAATGTATTGTCTAACAATGTTCAATACATTAATTCATTAGAAATATCCGTACAAGAAAGCAACATAGGATAATTTATAATGATGTCTTCTGTATGATGACATTTCAATCTTGATTAAGAAATGTCCCTGTAAATCATTATCAGAAAATCTAGGATGAAAATCTGGGAGAAACAACACAGCAATAAATTTGGAGTAGCATAAACCAGGAGACATCACGTGAAAAGAATATGAATTTTTTGTACCACTATCACACCCTATAGCAGAATAATGTGTGACAGAGGACATTGTCGCAAAACGAAAGAGACGGCTGCAGAAAGAAATCACCTAGTTAAGAAACTATTTTTCCGCTTTTTAAAATTACAAGATTAGTTTCTGCAGAACAATTTCTAGTTTTATGTATTAACAATTAGTTATAACTGTATTTGTGGTGCAATTTAATAACAAACTACATGTACTGACTGCTTCAGAATGACAGATGGCATTTGCGATTTTACGAAATTGACAATGGCAACAACTGCAGTGAGACAAAAGTTTGGTGCTGGTCACTTTCAACATTTGCGCAAGTTTGCATAAATCCTTATCACACTATGCCATTCTAGAGATGGGTAACCATAGTTTATTTGCAGGACTAGTACACAACCGAATTGTTCACTGTAATGAACTAGTTCAAAATGACACAACGAACAACCAACTTGTACAAGCGACAGTTGGAGTAATTTATAGTTTTATTATGAGCTTTGTTTCATTGACACGTTTTTATTATTTATACTTGTAAATTTGTTCAACCAACCTTTTTCAAATTTTAGTTTTTATTACAATACTGATCACAATAAATAATTACATTTAATGATTTTGTCAGTGGCCCTTCCCAGCTCTGATGTTCACTTTGAACTGAACTAGTTCAAATCATTGTGAATGAACTAGTTCACTACTAATCTGACTAGTTCATTTGATTTGGTAGTTCGTGAACTACTCATCTCTCCACTGCTGCAGTGCTGCTTTCCAATTACGATCGGATCGATGCATCGTGTTTGAGTAATAATAACTTCTATTACGTTATCATTTATAGATAATGGCTGCCTCTGGAGAGCGTATTGTTTGTAGTAACTGCTCAGAGAAAATACTAACTAAAATTCTTAAAACACGTTATTTAAGATATAATCCAGGACGTTCTATGATGTACACGTCTGCAACCAATGGGAACATAGGTTTTTTTCAGTAGAGTTTTTATCTCTTAATTTAATATTTAACTTCTATATTAAAAATTCGTATCCAAAAGGATTCCGTATTTTGGATATGGACCACGGAATGGAGAAGGCGAACGGTTGTTGGACTTGTGTACAAGAAATGGTTTAGCGATAGGGAACAGTAGATTCCAAAAAAGGGAGAGTCATGTTGTCACAAGATATAGCTGGTATGGAAATCAAAAAAGTGTCATTGATTACGTGATTGTAGATAAGCTTTGGGGAGAAAAGTTGAACGATGTAAAAGTGATACCAAGTGTAAACATGGAAGGAGATCACAGATTGTTAGTAGGAACCTTCAAATGGGTTAGTAGTTCAAAGGAGTTAAAAGGTGGAATTACTAGGATAAAAGTCTGGAAATTACAACAGAAAGAAGAGTTAGAGAAATTTCAAGTGTTGGTAGGAAAGAAATTACCAATAAATGAAACTGGTAACGTTAAAGCAGAATGGGACAATTTAAAAAAAGTATTGGTAGGATCAGCTGAAGAAGTGTGTGGAAGAACAAGGGGTAAGAAGAAAGAAAAGACAACAGACTGGTGGAATAAAAGAACAATAGAGGCGGTAAGAGAAAAGAATGTAGCATTTAGGAAATGGTGGAAGAGTAGGAATCAAGAGGACAAAGTCATATAATGAAAAGAGGCGTGAATGTAGCAAGATTATTAGAGAAGAGAAAAGGAAGTCGTGGGAATGGTTTACTAACAAACTAGAAACAGATATGGAAAGTAATAAGAAGATGTTTTATAAAATGATGAAAAACAAGAAGAGATCGACAGAAAGTGCGAAACACATGGAAGACGAAAATGGAAGGCTGATTGAAAATGGAGAGGATATTAGAAAATTATGGAGAGACTACTTTGAAGATCTGTTAAATTCGGGACTAAGAAGAGATGAGAGAGAGGAATTACAAAACGATAGCAAATTGTTGGAATTAGGAGAGATGACATGGGATGAGATCGAAAATGCAGTGAAGGGGATGAAGAATAATAAATCAGCCGGACCAGATGAAGTCACAGTTGATATGATTAAATCATTAGGCCCTATAGGGTTACATTGGTTGAAAAGGTTATTTATGTGTGTTTTGAAGGAGGGTAGAATGCCAGAAGAGTGGGGAAGAGGAGACATAGTGACTTTGTTTAAGAAAGGTAGTAGGAAGAGATGTAAAAACTATAGAGGGATAACATTAATGTGTCAAGTGGCAAAGATTTTTGAAAAGGTGATTTTAAATAGAGTAGGAAATTACATTGAAGATCAGTTAAGCGAGGAACAGCATGGTTTTCGGAGAAATAGAAGTACAGTGGATTTAATTTTTGCAGTAAGACAGATAATAGAAAAGCATTGGGAATTTGATCAGAAAATAATTTGTGTTTTTATAGATATTGAAAAGGCATACCAAGAATGACTCAGTAAAAAGAAGTGCCATTTGGAATAGCTTAAGATGCATTGGTCTGGAAGAAAAGTACATTGAATGGATAAAGGAATTGTATAGAATCCACAAATGTCGAGTTAGGACGGTTGCAGGGTATACCAGATGGTTTGATATAAGGAAAGGACTGAAACAGGGAAGCGTTTTGTCACCAGTATTGTTTAATGTGGTAATGGAGATAATGTGGAGAGAAATTAAAGATGTTAGAGGAAATGTGGGAACTATGATGTT
The DNA here is from genome assembly GCA_035578905.1 of Stictocephala bisonia. Classification (NCBI taxonomy): domain Eukaryota; kingdom Metazoa; phylum Arthropoda; class Insecta; order Hemiptera; family Membracidae; genus Stictocephala; species Stictocephala bisonia. The sequence goes on from JAQJVL010001901.1 coordinate 66,134, forward strand.
TGCGGATGACGTAATGTTATGGGGAAGAAATGAAGAAGAGTTACAAAGACAATTGGATAAATGGACAGAGGTTATGAGAGTGAGAGGACTACGAATAAGTAAGGAAAAGAGTGAAGTGATGGTGATTGGAAGAGATGGGGAGCTGGAAAGACCTTTAAAAGTAGAAGGGAAGCCGCTTAAGTTGGTCGAAAATTTTACATATTTAGGTACGGTGTTTTCAAATGATGGAAGAATGGCGCAAGAGGTGACGGCGAGACTGGGGAAAGGGGCAGGATTTTACCGAAGTATTAGACATCTAGTTGGGATAAGGATATACCAAAGAAAGCTAAAGTTACCATGTACAAAACGTACTATACACCGATAGTTACCTATGGTGCAGAAGTTTGGAATATAACGGAGAGGGAATGGAGTAGGGTGCAGGCAGGGGAAATGAAGTTTATAAGAGGGATTAAAGGTAAAACAAGATTAGACAGAATGAGAAATGAAGAGCTGAGAAGAGGAATAGTTGAAGAGAGTTTGAGAGAGAGAGTAGAAAAGTCGAGATTGAGATGGTTCGGCCACGTAAAAAGAATGGAAGATGTAAGAATCCCAAGAAGGATGAGTGAAATCCAAATGAATGGAAGAAGACCTAGAGGAAGACCCAGAAGAAGGTGGATCGACGAGGTGAAACGGGATGTGGAAGCAAGAGGTATACAATGGGGGTATGTGGAGGAAGAAGAATAGTGGAGGGACAGAAGAAGATGGAGAGGCCTAGTGAATACCCAGACCCGAAGATAATCGGAATGGGACAGGATATGTATGTATGTATTAAAAATTCGGGAATATAAATTATATAATTGTGGTTAAAAACGAAGAAGGTTTACATGATTCTGGGTGATTATTATTTACGTAACTAGAAGATGCAGCTCATTCTTGTAACAGAAATGGTGAAATAAATGATTTTATTAACAAATTTTATATTCTTTGCTTTAGCATTGGTATATAATATTATATTTATATTATCTAATAATTTAATTATTATATTTTGAACAAAGGATATTCATCAGACAAAATAATTAATTTTTTGACACGGACCAAAAATTTAATTTGTTGCAGTTTAAATTATATTTTTCATAGGCAAAAAGAAGAATGCATAAAATAGTGGAAAACAACTTAATTATTCATTATCATTGTTGGAAAATGCTGACAGCCATATAACTGTTTATTTTTTAATTGACGATGGTTGACTGAAATAAAAATTAATGTAAAGTTACCTCAGCATAGATAAATAAAATGTACTAAATCACAGCATTTTTTAAATGAAAGCATCATTTTGATATAAGTTTAAAAATCCATTAATGTTTAGACAATATATTAACACTTCAGCTGCCGTGTCAGTCCAATACGCCCGATGGCTCTTTGTCTCAGCTAGATGCCGTCGGGCCACTACGCCCGACATTTTTGTTCAGTAATCATTTGTTAATTTTATTGTTACTCGACTGGTCCTGCTTTCTTAAAGAAACCGATCATACTTTATTGTACTGCAAGCATCATACTATTTACAGAGCGAATTTCTAAGTTTTTGGTTGTATACAAAGTTGTCGGGAGTATAGGCTCGACAGACTTCTTTAGTGAATGTTGGTATTGAAATAACGTAATACATATTAAATACTGGATTACTTTCATAATGCAGTCAATGTAGCCATACCATGAAAACAAATTTACCTCAAAATGTGTCAGGCCAATATGCCCGAAGAGTTTTTATGTGCCGTTTACGCTACTAAAAAAACTGTGTCGGGCCAATACTCCCGACATATTTATATACATATAATGCCTATGTATGTACTATTTCTATACTCAGAAATGGTGGTATAGTAAATATAATGCATCATTGTTTTAAATATTTGCATAAACAATTTTGGCAATTTAGAGCAAAAATACTCATTATAAGGATGGCAGCTAACGTGTTAAAATTAATAAAAACCGTATCAACATATGCAATAAAATGTAATTTACTGAATACTTGGAGAGTGTTTATATTGTTTTAATTAAAATATTCAATAAAAGGTTGGTAATAGATGTTAAATAAGTTCTTTTTTATAATCAACGTTTAATTATACTTTTTTAAACAGTATTTTAGAACACAGTGCTAACTGACAAACTGACTTGATATCGATGAACATGAATCATTAAAACGCAACACTAAAAATGCAACACGTTTGAATTTATAAAAGGAAACAAGGTAAGACAGTATTTTGATTGTGAAATGTCTTGTAAAAAATATGGACTATAGAGTCCAGTTACCCTTATCGGACTGGAAGTGATAACAAAAATCATGATAACGAATGGTGTTATCAGCAATATTCATTCTGCCTGTTATTATGAACATTCGAAATAACAAAATATCTTTCACTATTCCAATTAACTACACAACAATTCCTTATTATTTGATATCAAATACAGATCCCAAAATAATTGCACACTAACTGAAATATTTGGGCTGTCTGTATGAGAATGTTCTACTTATTCGTAGTACGCTATATGCATGTAAATTACGATACCCATATGCATTGTTTGATGGGCCTATATCATGTTCATATCAGTACAAGTTATCTCGCTGTCAAACTCAATTTGTTATCGCAATGTAATCAGGTTTGTGTCCGATCGCACTTATTCTTGGTGACTCAGAACGAAAACAAACTCGAGTAATAATCATTTTACAACTATTTTATTTAAAACATCAAAGTAGTAGTTCTAAAAAACGCACCAATAAATGTTATAGATGAAATAATTGTTTTTTTATTCTTATTAATTCGTCATTTTGGCGCATCAGAATGATTCTGAGACATCGATATTGCTAATGCATCTTGGCACTATTGATGCATCGATATATTGACTAGTCCTGAATAGAATCGGATTGATTTTTCGTTGTATCGCATACCCCTACTGACTATCCGTTAAGAAATCGTTGTGAGATTTTAATCATATTTTTGGGCTCTTCTATTTATCCTCCACATAGGCCAACTGTGAAAGCAAGACACCAATACTAAAAACTCGCAAACTGCCTGTTTTGTATGTTTTCCCTACTGTTTGATATCATTAGCTATTTTATGAAAAATAAAATTCCTTTACATTTTTTTTCTTAGACGCAAAACCACCAGATGTTAGAGTTCGTGAATGGATATGGACCAAAAGTAATCAATATCAGCGAGCTGATATTGTAGCTGCAGAACAAATTGGTTGGGGAGTACCAACTATTCAGAGGCTGTGGTTTGGGTACGTAAATTGAAAGTGTTGACATAGACATATTTAAATGTTAATAATTGTTAAAGGTTTTTTGTCTTTAGAGAAAGTGAAGAAAACTCTTCTCTTTCAGCCTTATTACATAGTATGATCAGTATACTAATTGTTATTTCTGTAAAACATCACAGACTCTACACTTTGTGGATCCAGAGGTTGCCGATTTGTTCAGACATGGGCATTAAAAAAAAGATTGTTCTTTTTTACTTTTGACAAATGTATTGGTTTTAAGTAAATTGATACACAATAGACTATATATTATATATGTGTGTATATAGTGTATGATTTGTTGTTAGCTATTATTTTGTAATTAAAATATATATATATATATATATATATAAGCTGTTGTATAAATATTTTTAGATAAAAGTCCAGTCATGTGATATTAATAAAAATATATAGTGATCTTTTGTCACAAAGCTAAATACAATCCGTCATTTAAAACCTGCTTCACTGATTCTATTAATGCTAGCTGATTCCTCTGTAAAGGAAGCGCAGGAAGTACTCCAAACAATTATTTGATCCATTGTTTTAATAGACTGCCCGCAATCACACGACTAATGTTCAGTAATGTCATTCACCATTTATATTTCCAGTAGTTAAAATGAAATAAAAAAAAAATTATTCAAATTAAACAACATCATTACAAAATTAATCTGTCTACGCCAGTTCTGAAGCGATTCAACATCTGTTCTTGCTGTTCAAGATGTATACCAATACTCTATTTTGGCTACTTATATTATGCATGGCTGGGTGATTTTATACTTTTTCTTAGCTACTATAATGCCATGTGTATATATCTGTTCTTAAGTTTGAGTGGACACCTTTAAAGAAGAGTTGCATAGATTTGGAAGATAGTTTTCTATCAGGAAAGTTGGTCGTAAAACAGAACTGAATTTTTGAAATAAATGAAACACACAATTTAATATAAATAAATGGAAGAAAGATTATTCAAGAAAGAAAACCTGGAAATACTATCTATTGTTACAATATTTTTATTAACTACCCCATAATGCAGTTCATAATTAAAGTGAAAAATACTGAAAGATTTAGTTGGTTAGACATGTATTTTGACTTTTATTAAATATAATAATATTTTTTAAAAATTTATTTCAGTACAACAATTGATGACAAACGAAGACGATTAAGAGCATTCTTGACCTGTATGCGTTCCGACACTGCCCTCATGCTTAATCCTGACTATGTGCCACAGCATCTTTTAATAATGGCTACTGTGCTTAGGTAAGTAGAGATCAATAATTAATGTATCAAGTAGAGGCTACGAGAAATGAGTCAGTTATGCCCAATTTTAAGACCTCAAACGTTTCAAAATGAAAATTTTTGCATTATTTCAACATCTATTCTTAACTATTTAGAACTGAGAAAATTTGCCTCGTAGATTCTAGAAGACATTCATAATTTAAATTTGTAACCTTTGGAAGTTGTCTACTTAAACCAAGCCAGTGTACAGTTATATAAACTAATATAAACTTAGTAATTAATAAGTAATACAAGAATGAGTTTCAGTTTTAAACACTGAAATATTCTGTAGAAAGATGGTGGGAGGTTAAGGATTGTTTTTACTGTTACATCTCTAATGTAAGTTTTTTTTATTAAAATTCTGCGCTCAAAACAGTTGGGTTGGTATACTATGTCATCAAAACATACATTGGGTTGATCCGCAACACGAGCTAGGTAGGTGAGGGAGTCCATCAAGAGGTATTCTGGATAGGCTGATAATTTATTTATATGTATGATTACATCAATCAATGAATGAAAGTTATCAATCAATACATAAATCAATATTAATGTCGTCAGATACAACGTAATGTCAAATTTTACAAATTAAAAATATTTAATACAGAAATAAAATAAGATTAATATACTCCTATAAATAACATAATTCTTTTTAACTAATAAATTTATAAAATCGAACTACATCTACATTTTCTGGTGACAGCCGCATCAGGCTTCTATCTACACTATTTACAAGATAACTAGGGGTGTGCGAGTACTCGAAACTTTTAGTAATTGATCTGAGTGAATTCATTATGATTTGAAATAGTTTAATTCAAAGTGAACAACAGAGCTGGGAAGGTAGCGATGACACATGTTGGTTGTCTGAGTCTACTAGTCACTTGAACCTAACCTAAAATAGCGTGAATAAAAGAGAAGTGCTGGTTAGTGTCTCTATGACCCAAGAAAGAGGACGACAGATCCGGTTCAAGATGCTCAAAAAGACCTGTTACCGATACAAATCTAATGGTCAGTACGCCGTGGAAATTATGCATATTTTCGTTCATATCAATTATACCGCTCAATCAAAAGAGTCTTGAGAACGTGTCACTTTACATCCAAAGAATTGAACTTCCCATCTTGTCTAGGCGAAAGTTCATCTCGGTTGTGGTATACGTACGTGGAAGTAACCGGTCAGCTCCTTTTCGGAACTGAAATGATGGTATATTTCTCGTGAGTCGATTGAGGTCTATTTTGTTTTTTAATCTGAGCAAGAAATTGTCCAATGATTTCATGTAAGAAAATACTGAATCATATCATATAAAATATAGTAATGGCGTTCTATCAGCGTATGACACAACATTATTGATTTATTTTCTATCAAATGAAAATAATATATATATATGTCCGTGGTGAAGTTTATTAATTATTATTCCGAAAACACCTTAGATCGTGAAAACTGTGTTTTTGCATACAATATTTTTCCTGTCAAATTGTTGAACGGTTTTCTGACTAGGTTAGACCCCTTACACAGTTGGAGTCTAAAAGGTGGTAAAGTACGATAATTTTGATTCGTAAACTCACTGAATGGTTCCCTGTTCACATTGACGTCGATGTAAACTATAAAACAATCACGAATCAACCCAAGTGAGGGAGAAACATGCTGGAACACCTTTTCTAAACAAATACGACGAATGTAGAGGTTCGGTAAATAATTTTTATTGAACCGAAGCCTTATAAAACGTCTCGTTTTTCATTTATAAGTTGTTAGTATATTGGAGAGATAGGACATCAGCAAACTTACCTTAAAAGACAAGTTCACTAACACCAGAGTAGTAGTAACAAACACAATCTCACAAATTTTCAACAACACTGCCATTTTCTTCAGGTGAGTAGAAAGAGAGTGAGGAGAGACTCTAGAAAGACACACTCTCTCTCTCCCTCCCTCCCTACGATTATTTAAATTATTTCATTACCGATCATAATTTAAAAACTAATTTATCCTAAGCGACTTTAAATTTTACTGTTATGCTTAGTTATTATTATCAATCGATTGAACTTTGTCATCCAGATTTTCAAATTTGATTATGTAATTCACATCTTATTTCCGGTTAGTTGTAACCTTGTTATTACTGAATTAATTGCCCACAGAAGAATACAGATCCACTCTTCTAATTGCCCACAGAAGAATACAGATCCACTCTTCTTGGAGTGTACACATTACAATTTTTGTTGCGAGGAGGCAATTCTGAAAGCAAATGCATTTGGCGAAGCCTGAATTTTAGCATCAGTTTGGTTAGATGCAGCTTTTGCCAACAAGCTTCGCTACGTTTTCGCGGTACACTTTGAACTGAACCACCAGATAAACATATCGGCCGGCTGTGAAACTGTATAATGGCTTGCATAGAAAATATGATCTGTGATATGAGTGAACAGATTAAATCTTTATCATCCACGTTTTTTCAATTAATAATATACTTTCTTAGTTTCTTACATAATATTAGTTATGAAATAAGGTAAAAGGTTAAACAAAACAATGCCACATAAACAATCATTACTATGGGTTATAGAATACAGAATAAAACTGATAACAATAAGAAATACAACGTAATAAAATTTAAGTACAGTATAATTTATAAGTTTTAAAATACAGAGTTATTTAACAAAATCTGAAATGAAAATAAATGAACAAAATGTACTAAATATAAAATTAAACTATTGTAAATGAACTTTATACACGAGTCTTAAAAAATACACTTCTTATAAGTAGTGTACGCTCCACTCACACAGTACAGCCTGTGCTAAAACTGAACGTAAGGTCAGACGTAAGCAACAAAATTACTGTTTCTGCTCATTCAAAAATGCCAGTTACTTATTGCTGTATTGCATTGTGTAGTTCACGTAATACAGAACATGCACTACATAATCAAATTCTGTAACAAATTAACCTATTTTCGTTGTATGAAAGTCAGTTCCGATTCCAACTACCTCGGAAAATCAGACTTTTTACGGTGGCGATTTTGGGATGGGTATGTTGGTTGAAACGGAATGTCGAATAACAGCATGTAGGATAACGAGGCTCTACTGTACAATTAAAACGTTAGCTCAGTTTTTGTAATGAAACGGAATAGTTATATGTCATTTAACTTATTCATAGTTAGTATTTATTTAAATAATGATGTTAATATTAATTTTTAACCTCATCAGAAATGAAGGAAAGGAACATATACCTTTTTACTTTTAGATTGTAAAAATATATCTTGTTCTTAATACTATTAAGCAATTAAAATAAGGGTATTGTGCTTTTCATCATGGTTAGTTTTATTTGATTCTATGTGTAGGTACATGATGTCATTCCCTGAGAAGAAAGTGCTACGCAAACCAGAATTAGATGCATTTATTACAACTGCTATTATGCCAGAACTAATGAATGCTGATTTAAGTCAAGAGTTACAGGTAAGAAATTACTAGTTAAGGTGGTTTGGCCGGCTTTAGGGACAACCGCTTAAAGCGTTTACTGTAAGTTTGACCGTGATCTACTCATACACAGACATTCGACGCCTCCTCCTCCGCTGGGATGGGTGGGGTATAATTGCAGGAAGTCGTTTAAACGTGATCCTGTGAGTGCAGGTACTGTGTCATTTTACATGTGCGTAGCGATTGGATTGTAATATAACATGGTAAAATTACAATCAAAAGTTGAATATATAAAGTTAATCAATTTTGTAAATTGTGTGATATTTAAAAGCATAAGATGCCAAACACGACATAGTACTTCTCATTGTAATAAAATAAAAGCAAACATAACATTAATTATTTAAAATAAAAATTTACTAATTTGCAGTAAAATTACTTAATTTAAAATAACCGATGAGCAAGACCGTCCTGTGAGGGTCTGTTTTTTAAATTTGGGAATAATCGGGAAAATAGTTTCTTAATTCTGTTTGTACCAAGAAAGCCAAAATTCGCTTCTTTGAGGTGATGTATTTATAACATTAAACATAATTTTAATGAAAGAACTACTTGGAAAGCGTTTCATAGCTGATATAAAGTCATTAAAATAGAAAAAATCAAAAACTTTTTTGACCAAACAGCCTTGAAGCGAATGCATGATAAATGTTACTAAACTTATTACTAGAGCATACTCATTTTTTATCTCACATTTGCCTTACTGTTAAATGTAAAGAGACTATTTGAACTGATCTTAGATACCCGTAATAATAGCAAAAAGTTCTATGGTCTGTTCATATGACATCTGTAATGTATGAAAAACATCTTGAAAATCATTTCTTTCATTTACCAAATATTGTACATAAATTAGCAAAAAAGAAAACAAATAATAAGAGAATTGACTTTAGCATGGTTAATGAGCTGCAGTTATGTAAATTGTTAAGATAGAATGACAACAAAAAAACCTAAATTTGGATCAATGTCAGCCACTGTTTTGAAAAAAATTGAGATTATCACATTTTTTCTTTACCTAAATATTAAGAATCCTGAGAACTTTTGAACTCTTATCGGGCCATTTATGGGTATTTCAGTATCAGTTTTTGCTATAGCGGACGAAATATGGATAGAAAATCAGATACAATCATTTTATAGAGTTTTGTTGGTTTGATGGATATTTCCGTAGAACTGAAAACTTTCTACATTTAACACAATTTGTTTGTTAGCTAATTTTAGGTTTGCTTGTATATTCAATATGTTTTTAAACCGCATATGGACATTTCTGCAATTGTAGTTTTGTTGTTTCTGGGCGTATTATAGATATATCAATCTTTGATAAGCTATTTTACAGACGGAAGAGGGATATATTCGTTTCACATTATTTTGCTTTAAAACATAGGATAAAATGATTTTCACTAAACACTTAATGTTTTTCTTGCTTACTATTAATACTGGTGCTAAAAACACACATAATAAAAAAATCATTTTTTTACCCCAACGCCCAAACAAAAATGACCTTTATGCATATATAATTCAGCCCGATAAGGGTTAAACAAAGATCAGTATTGCCCATGTTTACATTTTTATGTTAGGTTAATGAGCACTAGGCCTGGAATAAGAATATTAAGAGAGAATCAGTACATTTCCAATCACCTGATGAAAGTGCCAGTGGCACTGAAAATTTGTGGACATTTGGTTGTCTGCATTTGTTTACCACTGTAAGGTGTTAGTAGACTTTCTTTGAAGATGAAATATACTAATCCATGTTTACATTGTAACACTTTCAGACTCAAGCTGATCCTCCATACATTTATGGGGGTATTGACTAACCACCCACATATACACTTGTTACTGACTCACTCATACACATGCGGTGGTATTTATTGTTTTGACCCACCCATACACATTCAGTAGTAATGATTTACACAAACGATGTGCAATGCCACTGAATACATATGGTTTGCAGGTGAGTTAATACTACCGTTTGTGTATGGGTCAATATCACCGCTCCTCTATAGATGGGTAATACCATTGTGTTTGTAAAGATGGGTCAATAACACCCATCATGTGTGGGCAGGGGGTAACAATACAATGTTTTTATATGTGGGTGGAAGGGTTAACACCACATCACATGTATGGGTGGGCAAGAAGAGAACACCTCAGTAGATGTATATTAGGGTGAGTGAGTAATATGAAGTTTGGAAGGGTTAACACCACATCACATGTATGGGTGGGCAAGAAAGGAACACCTCAGTAGATGTATATTAGGGTGAGTGAGTAATATGAAGTTTGTATATGGGTGTGTGAGCCTGGTATTGCAGCAAGGCCATGAGCAATGGGGTTTTTTTTTTTTTTGCGATTTGTGAACATTTCCTTTCAGATAAGTTCACTGATGTCCTACTTCTCCTATTAATTCCTGTCTAGTATCACATATCCTAACCTATAATTGTCATGTTTATGACAAGTTTACATCTAAGACTGGGGCAGTATTATATTAATTACAATTACATGTTTTTTATAGTAAACTGTAAGTAACTATTGATTTTTCAACAGTTGCCAGTAGTGAGCAGTAGAGGAGTTCAGTTGGCCACAATGTTCATGCAAGGAGTGGAGACAGCATTACTTGTGAACGATGCATGTGGTGCTCCAGTTCCTTGGCTCATGTGTTGTCCGTGGCTTTTCTTTGATGGGAAACTTTTTCACCATCAGCTATCCAGAGCTGCTGTTGTTAAAAACATAATGGAGCTTTGTAATCACCGCATTCGCATGGTGATGAAAGTTGAGAGAATGCGTCAGGCTGTACTAGAAGGACTCAATGTACAGTTTGCCCGCCCACCAATGCCAGTAGTTGTTCAAGGTAGTCAATGACTGATTAAACTTATCTAAACAATATGTTCTATTGCTATGTTTTCCAGATATGACAGTTTGTATAGGAAGATTGCTACTAAAACCTTATCATACTAATACATTCAACATCTGAAGGACTCGCCGGTATTACCATACTTTCCTTATTCAAGTTGGAATAGGAGTCAAAAATACTATAACTATTGTTATAGAATAGAATATGTTTTATTGCTGTAGGATATTTTACAAAAATGCATAGCAAAAGTCATTAAAACTAGGGTTGTCAACGGTGACTACTTATTTAAAATCTGTCCAACTCCATAGTCCATCGGTAAATTCTGGAATGGAATAAAACACTTTCTTCATAAGAAATGTATGCACAGTCTTCTTGAAGATTTTACTGTCAATGCCTCTGACTTCCACCGGTAGCTTGTTCCAGAACTTGCTGCCAGTAATAAGAGGGTTTTGGTCATACTTATGTAGCCTACTACTAAACATTATGTCTAGTGCTATAAGTGTGTACAGCATTCCTCAAGAAAATTTTGTCCTGATTAGACTGGATGTAGAGCAGGCACTGAAATATATAAAGAGAAAAAATAGTTAAAACTTTAAATTGATCGACAATTGGTTTGCAGTGTTCTCTACCACCTACACCAGCCATAGCTCTTGGAGCTTTTTTTTGAACCATGAAGATGTCAGTCATGTGAGGAGTGCTGCCCCACACAATAATTGCATATGAAAGATGTGCCTGAAAAAGGCCAAAATATGCCTGTCGAACACCATCCACATCCAATTCTCCACATAATCGTTTCAGGGCAACTTAAGGGTTTTTTTAGGTCAGTTACATGAGGTAGCCAATTTGAGGTTGGGTCCAGAGTTATCCCAAAAAGTTGGGATTTACAGGCAAATTATTGGCTGTATTTCTGATCCCAACCAGAACTGTAATAGTTTTTTCCTCATTCAGAATCAATCCGTTTGCAGTCAGCCAATTTTGTATAACTTTTTGATAAATTTTTGCAAGGTCTAATGCTTCACTGCAATTTGAGTGCTTTGATATGTTGGTAGTATTATCTGCATAGTGGATAGTATTCTCTGGCACATTTGCACTTAAATCATTAACCATAATCAAAAACAGCAGAGGCCCGAGGACAGATCCTTGTGGCACTCCACTCTTAATAGTAAGACAAGTGGACATTTCACCATTTAGAGATACAAATTGTTCTCTTTCTAATAGGTAAGACTGGATTAAGCTTAAGGCTAGCTACTCCTCTCACGCGATAATAGCTTAGTTTTTCAATTATTATATTATGAGAAACTAAATCAAAGGCCTTGCTGAGGTCACAAAAGGTGACCGCAGCAAAATCCTTTCTCTCAAAACAATTAAGAATTTGTTGTGTTAAGTCCATTAATGCTTTTGCGGTGGAGAGCCCCTTGCGAAAACCATACTGCTCCTTACAGATAATATTATGATCATTAAAATATTTCACTAGTTAACTACACATAATTATTTCTAAGACCTTCTATAGTATCGGCACAATGGCTATAGGCCTATAATTGCACAAGTGGTCCCTAACTCCCTTCTTAAAAATAGGGACTATTTTTGTTTTCTTCAAAGCTTTGGGAAAGACGCCATGAGTTTAGCAATTATTGAAAAGTACAGTTAATGGGGTAACAATGCTAGTAATGATTTCTTTTAGAAGAGCGTTTGATATTCCAATATAATCAAAACTTCTTTTACTTGAAAGGTATTTTACAGCATCCAAAACATCTTGTTCAGTTATTAGGCTAAAACTAAATTCATTTATTATAACTGGTACAGATTTGTGAAATAAAAAGTGACTAAAAGTATTATTTACAGGATTATTTACAAGTTGAGGGTGAGCAAACTTTACTACATCCACAAAAAAGGAGTTGAACTGGTCAGGAGTAATTGAGCAATTATTAGTAATAGGCTTTATATTACCAGGCCTATTTTTGTTTATTAAGGTCCACAGGGCCTTGGTTTTATTTGATGCACTGTTTATAAAACTGGCATTATGTTTCCGTTTTGCCTCTTGTAATTTTTTTCTGTGGTTAGATTTTTCTGCATTATAAATTTGTTTATAAATGCCACCTATTGAGTTACTAAGCTCAAACAAGAGCAGCAATCTGTTTTTATCACTTTTAAGTTCCTCAGTATACCAGGGGACCTTATTTAATTTTCTTGGACTTGTACAAATCTTACTATTTACAATAAAGCTTAAACTATAATATTACTGTATGGTACTTATAAATAAGTTAAAATTTTGATTTATATCTAAATTACATTTAATTACTCCAATCCATAATTCTCTGTTTAAATATTATCTAAATAATCTAACATTATCTTCGTTTATTATAATTTTAGGACCAGTAGTAGGCTTACTTATTGTATTATTATTATTATTATTAGTTTTATCTAGATTATTTAAAACAACATTATTCAACGTTAGGAGACAGTTTTGTCCTCTTGTCGGTTGAAAAATAGTTCTCTCTAGGCCATGCATTTTACACAAATTTATGAGGTCTAAAGAGTTTTTATCCTTGGATAAAAAGTTAAGTTTAAAGTCTCCACATATGATAAGTGTTTTTTGTAATTGTTTACTCGGGACAATACTTGCTCTATGGTATTATGAAAAGTGTCTAGATCACCACTTGGGCTTCTATATATGCAAATTAAAACAATTTTAAGCTCTACTAGTTCAACACATTCAATTTCTAGGACAAGGTCGATAGAGAAATTGATAATGTCATGCATTACCTTAAAAGTGCAGTTATTCTCACACCTGGAAAATATAGCAACTCCTCCATGGATAGTTGTCTTGCGGCAGTAACTAGCTATGTGTATAGCCATTAACAGGAAAATTTACTAGTTCATTTTCCCTCATCCAGTGTTCTGTTATACACATGACGTCCATATCAAGCTCGTGAATGACAGTCTCTATCACATCAGTTTTGTTTGATAAACACTGTACATTTTTATGAAAAATATTAAACTTCCTACTGTTAGGTGTTACATTCACTTCACTTGAATATTTGGTAGAGTTCGTAAGTTTAAAGACTGCTTAGGCCTATCTGTATTTGTCATCTGCCTAGTAAAATGTATATGATATTACATTTTAACTGTAATAAAAACATTTAGTCTAAAAAAGAATCCACTGATAATAATAAAGCCAGATTATAACTTAAAATTTTTAAATACTCAATCTTGTAATTTCAAAATTATACTTTTGTGACTACCCTTTGATTGTTAATTTATCACATATAGAATTTTTGTTGTACAACTCATCTTTTATTTCTCCAAAAGTCGTAGAGTAACATGTCATTTATATTAAAAATTAGAGATTATATAAACAAAAGAATGATTTTATCTTCTACACACATTTATACTTAACATTACCAGATAAATTACAATATCAGTACCTAATGTTTCAGGTCCAGGACCGAGAGGAGTTCATCCTGGTATGGGACCACCTGGAGCCAATATAATGCCTCATGGAATGATGGGCAGTGGAGGTGCAGGCAGGGGCCTGGCGGGACTGAGAGGAGGACTCTCTCCCCGAGGAATGGCCCGCAGACCGATTCCTGCCAACCAAGGGGGAAGGCTGGAAATTGCAGGAGTCGTCGTAGGCTCCTGGGGACCAAACTACGGCCTGGCACCTCTTGGTGTGGGCAGATCTGTGATGGTACAACCACAGGTACTTAAGTTACTGGTTATATTTTTTATTGTTTCTTTGTTAAGAATTATTTACTAATATGGGAAATGTTCAAGCTTCATTTGAGGAGTCATTCAGGGACAGATTTATATTCTAAGATTTATTTGATGTACTAATGCAAAATTTTGAAGTTCAAACTGAGGCTATAATAGTGCTCACAAAATGTTCACTCTAGAAGAAAACGTCTGATAGTTCAAAATAATTATAATTCAAATTATTTATTTAATATTAAGGTAAGGTTTTCACCTTTGCTGCTGCAAAATTATCATGGGACATCCGAAAATGTGAAGTAACTAACCATATTTGCTACAATCAAACAATATTTTTTTTAGTTATTTACCTTGGCTGCACAAGAGCGCCCGCTGCATATAATGTGTATTTTACATCTACTTTGCGTCAAGTGTGCATGTGTGCCCAGATCTTTATAAAGCCAAATTGTAGTATAAAACCAAAGCAAACTTTTTTCTGCAAAGTATATCTTGTTATATAATTGCGATTAGTTTATGGAGTATATTTAGCTATAAATAATGGTATTACTACTGTTGCAACTTTGAATATTTTATGATACATAGTAATAAGCAAGTAAATTTCATAATTTGATGTATATACTTTATTTATTGCTAAAAATAATATATAAAAAGAGTAAACTTAAACAAAATTGGAAGGGAATACATATGACAGTAGAACCCCGATTGTCAGAATCAATTGGGGCTGGACCCATTTCCAATAATGGAAATTTCTTATAATCAGATGTTGCATTATTTTAGTAATTGTGAACAGTAAATGTTCAGTACAACAGATTGAATAAGTATTATTTTAAAACTGTGTAGGGCATTATATTACAGTACAATATAATTATTTTAATCATTTTACAAAGTATTTTTATTTTGTTTAAATGGTTACAATCACTCTTTTTGTTTGGCTTATATCCTAAATCAATATACCTAAACTACTGTAAAAGTGCTTAATTTATGTAGAGTTTTTAACACTCCACCATGCTTACTATTTAAATTAATCTTTTAGTTGTTTTAGAACACAATAATTGACAGAAATAATGTCAATTGTTTTACCAAAGTGTAAAATTAATGTTGATTATTCCTTTTCTTGTTGGATCATGTTTCGTATAACCCGTGATTTTGATAATCTGAGTTCTAATAATCAGGGTTTTACATATATAGAGTACTTATTATTGATTATGTTATGAAAAAATGTCATCTATAGTCAAACCTTACCAACATATAAGAATAGAAATGCACTTGAATAAACACTTATCAGTTGTTCCTTCCATGTTATGTTTTGAAACAATTGTCTAGACTCAGTCCTGGCCGTTCTTGGCAAGATAAGCAGTTGTAAATTGTGTCTTTCCTTCCTAATATTTTACACATTCTGCATTTTTCCTTAGTATTTTCTACTTAGGACCCTACTGACATTTCACTGGAAAATGTTCAATTCCTGGACGAATTATTGCTGGTCTTTCAATGTTATTTTTGGGATAGACGGTTTCTGATTATCCGGGAGTCTTAAAGATTGAGCTTTTTGTTAACTGTATATTTGTTGTACAACAAGAATGAATTAAGAACCATAAGTTGAAGATAGTGAATAACAATCTTTTTGTACCAGCGTACAGTTTTCCTCTCGCACAGGTAGTACTAGAGCATCTGGATGATCTATATCCCGTACATGTAACAATTTTACTGGACAACAGACAGTAGTTTGTTAAGATGTTGTCCTCTTTTATTAATGAACTCTATCATTCATTGCTGTGTTCCAGAGAGATTTATAAAACATCACGTGTGTTGCACCATTTGCTCCCCAGTGTCAGAGTATTTACTAACAGACTGATCCCTTTGTAACTGTGACCTACTACTGTAACAGCGACAAGCTTTATAAAGCCTTTCATTAGGTACAGGTTCATCTGCTTCAGGATTCTTACAAAAGTGTAAGCACCTCATAATTAGTAAAAATTGATCCCTGCTCATGTATTTGGTGAATACTGTCTTAATAAAAGAGGGTCTTTTATCCAATAGTCTTGGAGTCGATGAAGCACAACAAATACACTATGCAAAACTAAACAAACAAAAATTAATTTGTCTACGGTCAGTTCTTTCAATTTATTGATCTTGGAACATTTTTCCTTTTGTGTTTTCGTAAATATCTCATGGGCATTACTATTTGTAAGTTCACATATCGTAGCTAATAAATCAGCATCAAGAATTATATTAAAATAATCATTGTGTTCTTTTTTGTTTGGAATTGTACCAGAAGTTCATTGATTGTTTTCAAACTATCAATGTTGTTTGAGCACATTACAGGAAGGATGTTATTGCTATCATTGTCTACCCTTATGTTTTTGTCATTTTCAGTGGCATCAACATTTACATTAGAAACAGGAATATTTACAAGATTATTAACATGACTATTTACAACACTCCTGTCTATGCTATTTACAATATGCTGGTTTCCTGTATGATCAGTTGCGGTATTATTTCCATTTTCTTATCAAGTATCCTCATTACCTTGTTGAACCATTACGTCATAGTCGGAGTCATATTCTTCCTAGATCACACTATCATTGTCATCACTAAAATCCTCTTCAACACTCATGCGCAATCTTGTCAATTTCACTAACTGTTAGTTTATCTACATCCACCAGTTCATCTGCGAATAAACGTCACTTATGATTAGACGGGCCAACTGAATGGTCTTCTATATTTATCAAAAGGTCAATTATACAACTAAAATTAACTATAATTATAGATGAGAGTTAAAAAACCAATTCAACCTCTCTAACAGTCTACTACGACAAACAAACATAACTTCAAGAAGCCAAGTGCTGTCTAGACATAAACTATTTGCACCAAATTAGATGTCTGCACTAGCGCGTTCGCCAATATTTATCCTTTGGGGTGAAAATATTGAAAAATTAAGATCTTATTGCACAACTACGAACACAGGCAAATTCTTTGACACCTCAACTGTTTAAATTGGTCAAGAAATAAGGGAGGAGTTGCATTGACAAAAAAACTGCTTTACGTATTATACAGGGTATATCTGAAATATATAGACAATCTTCAGGAGGTTTTTTTCTAGGATCAAAACAAACCAAAAATTTCACAAACACATGTCCTAATATGCACAGTTTCTTGTCTGTCTGTCCGTCTGTGTTTTTTACATTTTAATTTTTATCAGCAACCATAAAAGGTAATTTTTAAATTTGGCACATATGTTATACTAGTAATATTCTATTACGTACAAAAATTAGTCGAAAAATTTAAAAATGGTCGGCTAGTAAAAACTTTGACGTTAAATTCCAAAAAAACTGCATGCACTCTATATAAAAAAAAAAAACAAAAGTAATAAACTGTAGCGAATTTTACTATAAAACTAACGATACCTTATTTATTGAAAACAAACAAGATATTCATAATTTTTGGTATTTCCTTTAATCTAGTTATTACACATGAAGAACAAAACTTTTAAGTGTAACTAGATGAAAGAAAATACCACAAATTATCCATTTCTTGTTTGTTTTCAATAAATAAGGTATCGTTATGTTTATAATAAAATTTACTACAGTTTATTACTTTTTTTTATATAGGTTGCAGTTTTTATGGAATTTAACATCAAAGTTTTTAACTAGCCGCCATTTTGAAATTTTTGTACAATTTTTTTTTATATAATACAGAATATTACTAGTATATTGCCAAATTTCAATACACTACTTTTTATGTTTGCTGAGTAAAAGTTATAATATAAAAAACACACACAGGAAAAGGTGCATATTTAGGACATATGTTTATATTCAATTTTTGGTTTGTTTTGACCCCAGGAACAACCTCCTGAACGTTGTCCAAGTATTTCAGTTACACCCTGTATATAAGGATTCAAATTAGTCTGGTGTTTTTGACCCAACTCAGTGCTGAAAAAAGGTTTCTTCACTAAATTGATGAGAACTTTTTATTACTTATGCAAAAAATTCTTTAATTTTACAAATAGATTTTTCACTTAATATATCTACATTGTATACGTTTTACATGTATGTGATATGTATTATTTATTTAATGTTACAAACAAATTCAAATTTATTAAATAGTGGGACTTTTTTACTCAACAAACCTCCATAAGTTAACATAGAAATAAATAAGGACATTTTTTGTCTTGTTTTCATTTTATATTACGCTGTGTTTGTTTAAACTTGGGTAGTAATTTTTAATTGTATAGTAGGTAACTGCATAGAAGGATGTCTACAGAGGTGATGGAAATCTATTATTGGGCTTATTTTTATTAAGAATGACAGTAATTCAAGTATTTTATTGATTTTATTATTATATTTCATAAATTTAATTTTGTTGTCATATTATTGTTTGTTAAAGGTTACATCAGTGGGAAGTCTAAGTGGGTATGAGAATTCCATGTACCGTGGCAGCAATAGGCCAACATTCAATCCTCGCAATGCAATAAAAGGAAAAGGACGTGGATTCCGGCCACCAGTAAGTTTTTACAAATTTATCTTTCTTCAGAATTAGTAGAGATGTGTTTGATAACAAAACTTGTCGATTACTGATATCTATGTCAGTAAATTGGAGGGATAGGACATCAGCAAACTTACCTTAGAAAACAAGTTCACTAATACCAGAGTAGTAGTAAATTATACAAAAAAATCACATAACAATAATCAAAAGATATCTATATCAGTAAATTGATTCTCGATACTGATTCCCTAGTTAAAAAAATAATTCAGGATACAAACGAAACGTATATATTTATTAATGAACTAAATAATCTATAAAGAATATCAAATTACCTTAAAGCACAGAATTGCGTTGAAGCAAAATAAAGAGAGGAACAATGCAATACTATTTAAATAATAAATAATATAAACTAAGAGTTATTTAGGAGTTAGGGTTCCTCGTTATTAAATAAAATGAGACTAACTATTACTAAATTGTTTGTTAAGTTAGTAATAATAATGCAACATGTAATACTATTTGAGTAAGATGAAAAATATTTATAACTAATAAATCACAGTGTATGTAAACTGATAATGATAGTTTATGCAAAAGTTAATTCAGTACAATTAGTAAAAAGGCTGGTATCATCATAGTCTTGTTAAACTCCGGTATTTAAATCCCTACCGAAGTGAACACAGAACGTCAAAATAGACATGCAAACATTTTTAATTTCTTGAGTATTAGTTTAGTTCTCGTATTCAAATAAAATAGCTACTATTACTAATGTTGTAAGTTAGTTCAAACAGGCAGGTCAAAACATTTGATGTGGAATGAACGGATCAGACAATAAATTTGAAATTAATATATGGCAATAATAGTAATAACTAGCAATATAGTTTTATTTAATCAATAATTGTTTATATTGAGTAATATAGTTCTATATTCAACAGCTGAATACAAAAATCAATTTGTCTAACATACAACACACTAAGAGCACTGCTGTCTGTAAGTTTCTTGTTGATTTTTAATAGATGAGTTTACATTCTTCCGTTCAAACAATCTGTATTCAAACATTATCATTAATGACCTTGCATCATGTGCCTTAAACTAATAGAGTAGGTATTAATTATCATTCAGATCAATCATTTTGTGCATATTTACATAGCTTTTCACAACAGAGTCAAACCATCTGATAAGTGGAATGGCAACTGATGCAGACAATACAGATTATGCATAATACGACTACATGGACAAAATGTGAATACTAAATGGTTGTATGAATAAATAAATTTGTTTATATTTGGTAATATTAGTTTCTTATTTGAAAACTGAATTACCAAAATCATAATCAAGTATGAGAACTGCCGTATCATCACAAGCATTTACATAGATTGAGACGCTGAGTTGATAAGGTTCATATTTGTCATTTTTAATTCTGTTTACTCTTCTGTTTCAAAGTTATTTAATCAAATGTGATCATCTATTGGACCATCTGTGGTTTATATTTTCTAATGTCCATTTAACGTAGATAGTTATTTGTGTAGCTTATTTTAAAGTTAATATGTAAAGAAATACAAGCATTTTTATTACTGTCTTCAAATATTTTAAAACTTAATGTAACCGATCTATAACAGTGGTTAGTCATTGCTAACTGTGATACAGAAATAATCTTGAAATTACTTGACTACTGCTTACAAAAAGTGTATTTATGACATTACGATAATTTTTTACGGAAAAAATCGTTTTTTGATTAAAAACTATTACAATGAGATATAACTCAATTTGAGCACTTTTTCATACAAAAGTGTATTTATGGGCTTAGTAGAAAGCTGCATGAGTTACAATTTGAGTAACTTGATTAACTTGCATTTTTACAGGGATAAATGTACTGTCTGTGATCCAAATTATTATACATAAATTTTGTTATCATTTGAATTTTCTCATCTCATACGGTTGATATATCATTAAATCGTCACTTTGTAATTTATTGCTGACTTATTTTTATTACAGTTAATTAGAAAACCAATTTCTTATATAATTCAAAACTTGTTCATAAATGAACTTTTGATTAAATGTCAATGTTATTAGTTAAATTGAACTTATGAGTATGAATATAAATTACTTTCTTTTCCAAACATAAGTTTAGCTAACAGTTTTGCTCCAAAAAGTGTTTGGTTTTTTCAGGGATTCTGTTTATCATTTGTCACTATAGAATTGTATTTTAGAGTTTAAAAGTCAATTCAATTAAGTAACCTGATTATTGCTTCAATAAATGTATTGTGTGATGCATTATGATAATGTTGTTTTATTAAATTTATTTATTCATTGGTTAAATCATTTAACGTCTAATATCAATGACTATTTTTTCAGTTATTGCCTAGATTACTTCATAATTAAAACTGTAAAAACACTTTAAGTAATATTATTAAAATTTTATTAATTATTAATATTAATCAATATTGATCAATATAGTCAGTAAATAAGTGTGTTTTGGTGTCTGCTATCATTGGTACTTTAAGTATTAGACTAAACAATTAATTAATTACATTTTGTTAAAAATAAAAATGTAACATATTTACGTAACATTATGTTTATTACGTTTCTTAATTCCTCATGAGCAAGAAAATAATCTAATAATAAACAATTAATATCAAAACAATAATACTAATCTTATTTAGAATAATTGTTATATTTATTGAATATGAAGTACATTTGAATAAAATATTTAAATTTCCTATATGAAATGAGTTTCATGGAAAACTTTAGGCTGTGACCTTAAGAAAGAGTAAAGTTTTTCCCTAGGGATCAAATGTAATTATATAGGCATGTGCTATTAATATATTCTTTTGATAAATAACGTATGTCAATCGATTATAATACTGAGAGTATTTGGATCAATAGATAGTTTTATTAAATGAATTCATTTATTTACATTGAAATACTTCAACTTTAATTATAATATTTGTTATATTAATCTGCTCAGCATTCATGTACATCTTAATAAATATTAATTATTGAACTTTTTTGAATAAAGATATTTTCAATTCAGCATATTTTTAAATAGGAAACAACATTTAAATTAAAGAAACCTTATTAAGAGAAAATAATACTTATGTTTTATTCTACACCCACAAAATAAACTTGACATTAAATACAAGTTAGGACAATTTTTGTTGGTGGCCGGCAGGCAAGTTGCCTAGATGCTAGATTCTGCATCTGTATTTTAACACGAATATTGAATTATACTTAACATGGGAATAGTCATTTGTACTAAATACATTACTATGAACTAATAAAAGTGTGAATTCAATTGTATGGGCACTTATAGAATTTGACAACATTTTCATTTCATATTACCTGCATTATATAATACCGTATAACTGACAGTAGCAGATAAGTAGGGTTTCCTTGACATCTTATGGCTATTATTGCTGAATGTTTTATGTTAATTGTCATTGTTAGTTATTGCCATTTATTTCGTGTTAATTATATTGCTGCTATATTAGTAAATATGTCTATTTTTATAATTTTGTTTGTTTGTAAATAGTTATTGTTAACAATAAGTTGTTTACACTTGTCAGTATTTGCATGAGGCCAATTGAATCAGTTTGTTAAACATTTATAACTTGCTTATCAGCAATATTTCTGATGCTCGTAAATATTTGCATATAGTGTAAATGTTTTCCCTTTGAAACTTATTTTGTCTAACATGGTGAGATTTATTTTTTATTGATTGTACATATTGCTGTAATTTTATGTGTTTTCTTATTGTGTATGGTTAAACAAAATAATATGTAGGTCTATAAATGATACTTTTTTATCCATTTTTAATATTTTCCTGTGACAAATTATAATATTTGTAAGTAGAGGGCATATTGAAGAAAATGCCAGTGGTGTTGAAAATTTGTGAGCTTTTGTGTATTTTGTGTTTGTGACTACTACTCTGATGTTAGTGAACTTGTCTTTTAAGGTAAGTTTGCTGATGTCCTATCTCTCTTAATATACTAATTCCTGGCCTAGTGCCCTTTAACCTAACCTAATATTTGTAAGTAGTAATGATTTTCAACAAACATTTAATAATAGGTCTTAGTTTTGTTATCAACAATATTTTTATGTCCTTAACTAAATGCATAGGTTTTTAGTTTTTCAATAAATGCATTAATATGTTAGGTTTTTAGTTTTTCAAGCTTGCTCGTTATATCCTTACGTATTTTGTTATCAACAATATTTTTTTATGTCCTTAATTAAATGCATAGGTTATTTATTAATATGTTAGGTTTTTAGTTTTTCAAGTTTGCTCTTTATATCCTTACGTATTTTCTTTTTAGTGGTTTTAGTCAATTGTTTTATATTTCGTGAACACTAATTTCTTGTTAATTATTGTGATTATTGCAAATATTTCCTTTGATCCGTGGGGAACAGCTGTTACAGTAAACTAGGCATATTAACCCTTATTGATTTTTAAAGATTTTTACTAGCTTGTTTATACTATAAATTGTATTTCTTATGTTAAGTGTATTATTATCAGTTTATTAAGTCTTTGATGAATAAAAAATAGAATTGAGGGTTTTTTAACTAACATTTATGTGCAAGTTAAATAAATTGTTTTTACGGATCAATCCATTTTAACTTCTTTTATGACTAACTGACATTTATTGTAAATTTTGAACAACTTATAACCATATCTCAGTAATACAATCTGCCCTCATTAACAATATTTTTACTGTTTTCAGTCGTAGGTATGGTCTACTTTTATGTTGGGTTTTAGTCTCTAATACAATCTTATTTAATGTCCACCATTTGTTTTATTTGATATACAATTAGTCAATAAATTCTTATTCATAGTATATAAAAACAGCTATTGGAATTTTTCTACATACAAGAAACAATTGTTTTTTAAGTAAACATGGTTTTTTATACTGTTTATGTGTGTTCAATTACAAGAAACAATTGTTTTTTAAGTAAACATGTTTTTTTATACTGTTTATGTGTGTTTTCAATTATTGGAAATTTTCTACATACAAGAAACAATTGTTTTTTAAGTAAACATGGTTTTTTATACTGTTTATGTGTGTTCAATTACAAGAAACAATTGTTTTTTAAGTAAACATGGTTTTTTATACTGTTTATGTGTGTTTTCAATTATTGGAAATTTTCTACATACAAGAAACAATTGTTTTTTTAAGTACACATGGTTTTTTTATACTGTTTATGTGTTTTTTCAATTACCGTAAGTGACCTGGAAATTATTATTTAACATCCTGGAAAACCAAGAATTATGCATGAATTTTTAAATCCAGTTTTGCTGGCCACCCTAAATATAATAATTAGTTTTGTATAAGTTAAATTTAAATCTCCTTGATTTCCAAAATTCACTTTCAGTATTCTAAATAAAATGTTCTTCATATTGCGTACATATGTAATATAATATATATAAATATAATATGATAAAAGTAGAAAAATGCCCTTTAGAAATTGAAATATTGTGTTATGTTCAACATTCTTTATTACTGTCTAAACTGATCAGTAATAAAATGTCAGCAATTTGACAGAAAACATTCCTTATGTCAAGAAATGTTATTGTTATTTAGGCAAAATGAGTCTAAAGAAATTCATTAATTGTTTACTAGATAAAAAGAATGCAAACAAGATACTAACAGTTCTATGATTTTACTTTGGTTATTTATTCATAAAAAGGAACTGGCTTATCGCTGCTTCTGCCCACCACCACTTTCCACTATCAGTAACATTCCATGCCATTCAGAAGACTGTTGCCTTTTTATTTATAATCTCTTTTATTTGTACTTATTGTAAGTCGAAAAACAAACTTTGCCATTAATGTTGATCCAATCGTTGATCGTCATTACCTATCATCAATACCAACCATCAATCATCATTAATAACCACCGAACATGTAAGGGCGAGGGGGTGAGTTTATTACCACTGTACGTGTATGGGCGGGTGTGTAAAGAGCTATTAGTATTTTTTGTCTAATACCGCAACATTCAGCTTGCTCATCGACTTTTTAAGAAATAAGTAAGACTTCAAAGGTATCAAATTCTTACATCTAGCTCTCAAAACCGATACCTGCTTAAGTATGAATGTTTGATATCAATACAGCCCTAATGCTCAGTACATAAATATAAGATATCATTTTATCAATTCGTACCTTTTACGAACAATTCAATTCTATTAGTACTCAGTAAGTGTTAAGACCCAAGTTGAGATATTAAGAAACTAAGAAATAATGTTAACCTGATTGTAATATTTGTTAATATGTATAATGAAAACTATGTATATAACATAGTAGATTTAGAAAAAAATATGAAATTTTATTTCCCTTCTACTTTTCTAGATCTTACTCTTACTTTAGCTGTGCTCTTAACCCTGGAATGGTAAAAATTATAAAAAATCACACTATCCGTAAGCACTTGTAAATATAACGGTGCATTTTATTAATTTTAACGTGAGGAAGTGAAAAAAAATACTTGTAGATTCAATTGTTAATATAGTAATAAAGAATATTATATTTCTTTTTTTGAGTAATTTCGGTGTATCCCATTTTTAAATTTTAAAAAAAATTAAAGACCTACAGATGTATTACATCACAACAAAATTATTTTTTTAAAAGCAAATATGTACCTATAGTTCCTGAAAACCGAAAGCAAGTTGCATCAAAATGATGTTATTAGTAAGCATTCATATGTTCTTCGTAATTATATTGGGTAAACAATGCGTAGTAGATGGCAAATCAATTGGAGGCTGACCTTGAACATTGTAGAGGGAGGATTACTTAGCTGGACAATCGTGTCAATCCATAAGTGATGTATTTATGGCAATTTATTTTGGGCGCATCATAAAATTTATAAATGCTTACCGTTCCAAGTTGATATCACCATTGATTATATAAATCTCCAATAGATAAACCATCTAATAGGAATATTTGTGGCAGTAATTTTGTTAGTTAGTGAGGCCCGCAACCACAGCTGGTTTAAACTGCATTACAATTACATGGGACTACACTAGCGCTCCACAATGGACCACAAAAACAGCTGATATTTTGAGACTCAAAATTTAACATTGGATGGGAAATCTATTTGTGTATAAAATCGATGATATCACTGAAAGTGTGTGTGTGTGACACCTGAAAGTGTTTATCTTTAATAAATCAGGTAAATAGTGGTTCTATTGATTCAGAAGATTATTTTTATATTTCATTATATTGCATGTCTATGTATCCACCATACTACATCATTTTTTCTTCAAAGAACATGTTTGACAAACAGCAAATTATGTCATTTTTAACCTACCAGTGAGTTAACGATTTGATTTTAATTTGC
Organism: Stictocephala bisonia; assembly: GCA_035578905.1. NCBI lineage: Eukaryota > Metazoa > Arthropoda > Insecta > Hemiptera > Membracidae > Stictocephala > Stictocephala bisonia. The sequence goes on from JAQJVL010001901.1 coordinate 92,465, forward strand.
CTAAGTTAAAAAAGATGTAAAACAAGGTAGGTTTATTTTGTGAATAAAGTACGAGTATTTTGGTATTTTTAATAGGATTTAATAACAAATTTGAGAAGGTATGTTATTTTATTTATTTCTTTTTTTCAGACAAAAAAACGAGTTATTCCTCTTCCTGGTGGTAGAAAAGAGCCAACTAAAAAAATACCAAAAGGACGTGGCATGTCAGTTACCCATCCTACTACTGGGTGAGTATAAACATTTCAGTTAAGAATATAAAATACCATCTCAAATATTGTTTAAATGAAAGCTGCCTCGCCTGAGGCACCTAGAAATAAAAAAAACTGGAGACGCTTATTCTCATTACAGATGTTACAAGAAAATACATAAAAATATTTTTATTAAGTCATACAATGTTGCAAAAAAAATATGTATGATTATAAGTAAAATATGTAAGTAAACAGAAATGCTTAGTCAGTAGTCAGTCTCTTTCCCCCAGAGTTGACAGCACCGCTTGTTTCTGATGGACTGTTCGCAGCATTACAGCTATCTTGATCAGACTGGTCATGATGAAAGTGATAAAGCATTCCTCTATCAAGTTTTATCATCAGGCGTTCTGATACCATCTTTTATTGGTGGCAAACCAAAGCCGTGACAGCTCTGTTATAATTTTAGGAATAAGGATACAGCTTCCATGCATTAACACCCCAATCCTGTCTCGCTTCACTATCATACTTGATCTTATAATTACCTGTTTATAAGATGTAAACAGGCTATTAGGGGTGTGCGAATAGGATTCGAGTCGAGTTGTTGGACATAATTTTGAGTTCAAGTTTTTTTCGAGGAGTATTTAACCCTTAATTTAAGAAAAAAGGAATGCACTGAAATAAAGTAAGCAATACATTTCAACCCTATTTAATTTGCTGAATAGTTAATAAACTATGGAACATTTTTTTTAAATCTATGAAATAATTGGAACACTGAACTTTGCTTCAATTTAATATTGATAAAAATATATGTTAAGTAAAGTGTATTAAAATATGTGAAATATTTTTGCAACATAGCCTAGATAACTTAATAACGGTATCTTATATACAGGGTGAGGTAGACCACCCATGCAGGATGTATAGCGGGTGAACAGTTTGGTCTAGAGCCATCAAACAAAGTTATTTCCCAATAAATAGCCCATGGCAAGTCCATTCAAAATATTTTCATCGAAATCTATGTACAGTAGAAACCCTATTTTCCGTCAGGGGTCGGGACCGTGGCCGTGACGGATTGGAGAATAGACAGATTATAGAGAATTCACCCACTCACTCTTATATATCTGGAAACTTATTGTTAGGGCCTACGCACGTTAAATTTTAATGCTGTATAGTACATATTGATTAACGAAATGAGAATGAAAAGGTTAGAAAAAAATACATGTTACTGAATGTATATGCTGCAGGTCACATTTACGCTTTTACTACATTAGGCCTAGTTTTAATGTAAAACATAAGCTTTTACATTATGTAATGAGCACAAAATTAATTATCAACATTCTTAAAATTAAACTGCAGTACAATATAATGTATTAAAGCCCAGTTCCCACGGCCAGTGTTTTCGAAGACATCAGACGGCCTGATCTTGGTACACGTATAGCGTGTCACCTGTGTATCATAAGACTACTTTTCGCCATAATTGCCGTTGCCGTACTATCGAGAATAGTGTGCATTAATCATGAATAGATAACACCTCTATGGTTACAATATTATGGGTCATATTTTATAGTTTGTCCAAACAGCCGTGCGCCCTGAAGGATTAGAGCGACCCTCGCTCCCCCACTCGCAGGCACACTCACTCGCGCGGCCAGGCCACCTGCCGCTAATGGTCGTTCTTGAATCACCAACTAGTCCTTGTACTACAAAATCAAATTTTTTAAACTGTTAACTTTACTTAATTTGTACTCTAATAACTGAATTCTAAATATTATTCCTCGCAAAATGAGTCCAAACACGGTACAATTGTGACAACTCTAAGGGGTTTTATGGTCAGTAGGTTACAAAATGATGAAAAAATAAACCAAATCATAAATAATATCACATAGAACTAATACCAAGAGTAAAATAATAATTATTACAAATTCATTTTGCAACGTTACTGTATTATAACTAAAAATCAATAAAATAATATTTTAAATCATAAAACTAACACAAACATATTTACATAACCATCCTGTAATCTCCATACTTGTCGTTAAGAAGGCTTCTTACGAGAGTCTTCTAACATTTCCGAAGTGTGCAAAAACAATAAACTAAATCAGAATCAAGATAACAGAGAACGTAAACTGAAGTAAAAGAAAATAAAAATAATTAGTAATTCGTTATGTTACTTACAATAACTGTAAAATCAGGAAAATAATATTATTAAACTAACGCAAGCATATTTACATAGCAACATAGCCAAGGAGGTTTTTTAAATGTGTCTTCATAAAATTCAACGTATGCCAAACAATTAATAAATAAATTCAAAGTCAATGTAACAAGGAACGTTTACTAAGAGTAAAATTATTACAAGCGTATTTCCACATACATCCAATGTTAAGCCAAAAAACAATTTTTATAAAAATGTAACTTACTATGCCAATACGGAAGTTAATTTAGAAAGCTGAAGCTGGAAAATTTACATACAGATGAAAGACACAACAGAGGGTAAGGAAAGGTCACTTACTTATTTTAAAATTTCGCATCCAAAGTCGTCGTTATCTTCAGTGTTACTGTCACTGTCACTTTCTGAGTCTGTATCACCAGGACACAAGGTTTTGATGAATTCACGAACACTCAGATCGTTGAGCCTTACTCGCAAAATGAGTCCAAACACGGTTTTAGTGGGTTTATAAATCTTACGGTTTATAAACCCACTAAAACCCCTTAGAGTTGTCACAATTGTACCATGTTTGGACTCATTTTGCGAGGAATAATATTTAGAATTCAATTATTAGAGTACAAATTAAGTAAAATTAACAGATTAAAAATTTTGATTTTGTAGTACAAGGACTAGTTAGTGATTCATAGAAGGACCATTAGCGGCAGGTGGCCGGGCCGCGCGTGTGAGTGTGCCTGTGAGTGGGGAAGCGAGGGTCGCTCTAATCCTTCAGGGCGCACGGCTGTTCGGACAAACTATAAATATAGTAGCCTACATAAAATATTTGTCTGTATAATGTGTTTTAAAAATGGGATATTTTTCTTGTTTATACTGTTTTACGCACAAAGATTAATGTGGTAAAACTGACTCGATTTTTATCAAGTTATTTTAAATCTCAAGTCGTTCAAGTTTTTAAAAAAGTAAAAAATCGAGCTACTCGCATACCTCTACAGGCTATTTTAAGGACCCATGCCTAAAAATTCAGTATAAAGTGAACAGTTTCAGAGTTTATGCCATGTCAAGTTAGTTGAGTACAAGTTATAAGTCAAATTAATTAAATTAAAATCAGGAAATTTTACTTTTTTAGTCCACAGTATAAATATTTAAGGCATTCTTTTTCTGAGAAAAAGGAAATGTTCAATTTAATTGATAAAGAAGAGGTAAGAAATCGGCACAAACATTTTATTGTACTTAATCTCATAATTAATTAAATATTTTCTTTTCAGTGAGACTGTATTTGCTTCTGATATAATTGATGATAAGCAGAAGAAAATTTTAATGAACAAAGAAATCACTGAGAAGAAAATTGGTGGTGGTTTACTCTCTAGGTGAGTGTAGGAAAGAACTTACTAATTTAAGGATATTCAAAAATGTTACACAGTTAATTGCAAATAACATTATTTTGTTCAATGTTATTTACCTGTTGTAACCAATAAGTAATATAATTTGCTGCTATATGTTATAGCTTTTTCAAGCTTCATTGTCAGGAAACTTGAATGTGAATATTGTATTCAATTTCAAATTTAGGTTATTATCAATGTGCAATAATGAAACAGATAATATGAAATTATATCAAAAACCTTATTAAAAATAAAAATTCTGAAAAAGAAACAGTTAAGTTGAGTTCAAACTGTGGTGCATTTGGGATCAGCTGTTTAAACCATTGATAAAAAAATGTTTTAATTAGTATAGTCATGATCACAGATGACTAACTCTACCCAGATAGCTCACAGTATATGGGAAAAGGGTATACGCTGTTGAAGGAGTACGTGGGCAACACTCACTACACGACCGTGAATATATGATGCGACGTCAAATTGAACAAATATTAAATCTCAAATATTATTACCAGCTGATATTTATTATCGTAATATTTGTTTTTAATATGGTTAGTTGATTGAGTTCAATCTGGCAATGCCGCTCAGTTGACAGATGCTCGACGCAATTTAAAGCAGACAGTTAACACACTATGAAAATTTTGTTTACGCTCTTTAGCATGGGGCTGAGCTATCTGGGTACAGTTAGTTATCTGTGGTCACGATTGTTCAATTAAATGAGATGTTTTGTGATTATATGGTTTTAATGGAATAATGTGTTAAATGTTAATTGAACCATTTTTAAATAATTTGTTTGTTTTTGGCCCATGTAGAATTTTGAGCAGTTATCACAATTACAGTAGAACTTGGATAATTAGAACTTCTTTAATTCGAAATTGCCCTTAATTCGAAGTTTTGGGTTGGTCCCTTGAACATTGTAATATTACCAATGTAAAATAATCATGGATAATTCGAAGTTAAATCTCTTTATTCGAAGTTTTTACATCAACGGTAAAAGTGAAACATTGACTAATGTACTGTAAACAAGGTTCCGTTTGAGGTTTGCATTGTTTGGTCAGTGTGTCGGCAGGCAATCACCTTCTGGGAATTCCTAATCCGTCTCTTCCCCTCCCCTCGGGGCGCCCCGCTATTATGTTGCGATCGTTAAACCTTCATTATTGTAATTTTTACATACTGTATGCCTCTATAGTTATGTTTAATATACTATAGTGAACTTTAAATGAATACATTAAATTTTATATTAAAAAAGTAATTTGTGGGTATTATTTTAAGCCTTTTAGGATCATGAAAGTTACATAAAAAATACAACTTGGTTAATTTGAAGTACTGGATAATTCGAATTTTCGCATTGGTCCCTTCAGGTTCGAATTATCCAAGTTCTACTGTATATTATTGTACAAAAAACTTATTTTTTGAGCCAGCAGTTATTTTTTGTCTGACTGGCAGGGGATTTTCAGTCGTTTTGCAGACTATTAAAAAAGAATAATTACCGTACTATACAGTGTAAACCTACTAATGTTTGGTATCATTAGTAATGCTGTCATAAAAATTGAAGACAGCCAAGATATTCTAAATTATATGTAGTTTTAGGAAATGTACACGAATGTATGATATCTCCATAAATAAATATACTGTATTCCAACAACTACACACACTTCACAACAATGAACATCCGTTACTATGTTAGGTTAGGTTAAAGGGCACTAGGCCAGGAATTATTATATTAGAGAGATAGGACTTCAGCAAACTTACCTTTAAAGACAAGTTCACTAACATCAGAGTAGCAGTCACAAACACAAAATAAACACAATCTCACAAATTTTCAACACCACTGGCGTTTTCTTCAGGTGAGTAGAGAAGAGGGTGCTTTTTTTTATTTATAGTGCTTTTTTACAGTTGAGTAAAAAATTACTATAAATGTTGTATAAACACTACAGAGTTGTAACATACACCAAAATTTATATAGAACATGCTCTACAAAGTAAATAGCTTATGTTTATCTCGGTGTCCGTAGCTGTAAGCTTATAATGAATAGTTATAAATAAATAAGAACCTAACATAACCCTTGAATTGAACTATTTTGTTAGCCTACGTTTAGGTTTCATTATAAATAACATCACTATGTAATAATCACTATGATATTTATTACAATATATAAACATCATATAACGTGTATTTTGATAATATACTCAATTATTATACCGTTGAATTCACAAGTGGAAAAACGCTGCATCTCTGTTTACAAACAACGAAAATGAGCTGTTGTAACTTTACATCTTATTCAATCAAATGTTACTCCTACAACAGTGTGTCGTATACCACTGCAACTCATGTAGCGTCTAGTGACATTGAAATTATTCGCGTAGCGTACAAACTTGTACTATAATAAATGTTAACAGTGCCACTACATTTAAGGGCGGTAAACCGTTGCCAGTACAAGAGTTAAACCGGAAATGCTCTACACTCAATTCCATCCCTCACTAGCTTTCAATATTTCTGAAAAGAAAATCAATACTACTGATGTAGTTGTAAACAATATTCATAGTTATAAACATCCTGGACCTCATAAATAAATTGAATGAGACTCAAATTACTTTCAATTAGTAAGTATAGCAAGATCAGTTGGTCAGAGATACCACTAGACAAATGGTTAGGTTAATGTGTTGATATCAGCTGACTATTGGTAGAATAACTGGTTAGAATTTCAAATAACCAGTCTTTTTTTTCTGTTTAGTCAGAATAATTTCAAACTGATATAATTGACTTGTTACCAACATGTCAATTATATCGGTTTGACAGTTTGATCAGTTTGACAGGCAATTGTACTCATACTGTTTACCCATAAAGGCCATGAGTATGAGTACAATTGCCCATAACGCAGTATCCGTATATTTACGCTAGTCGTTATTATAAACTTATATTAAATCAAATATGCAGCAGCGAGCTCTATGGTTCAACGACAACACTATTTTTATGTTGTCATTCGGTTATGAATCATATGAATGAACTGGTTACTAGGCAAAGACTGTAATAATTATGACATATTTACTAATCTCTACCATTTTCGAAGTTATTATTCTCCGCTCAGAGCTCAGTCGCTTGTTGTTTGTTTTGTGTTACAAACATAATTACTAATATCGTTTGAGTAAACAAGTTTTATAATTTACCCTTTACTTTATATTTTTTCCAGTTTCATTTATTTAAGTTATAAATAATTTTTATTTTATTATTACATAGTCTAGTTGTATTCTGTACGATTGTAAATATTTTCACAATGACTAACCCAGACAATTTAGATTTTGATTAATAAAAATGTAAAAAATGTTATACTTATTTTTTCAACCTTACAATAAACTGGTTAAAATAGAAAAAATATATCTTTAGAGAAAACAAAAATTATATAACTATAAAAAATTGAGCCGTAGTTGAAAAATTACAAGCAATTACTCAGCGCTTTATGGGTTAATTTAAGTTTCCTTTAAGAATATGAAAACAAATCCTTGTGTTTTTATCAACAAATATAGTATGTTGATTTGAAGAAAGTTTTGTACGAATCATATTTACTATCTGAATTGTTTTTCTATTTTAGTCCTGAAAGGATGTTAAATGGTGGTGCTGGTGATGCTTCGTCACATCAGTTTGAAGATGCCACTGCCAATGGTAAGTCTTTTACCTTTACATTTTTAACTGTGTATAATTTCTTTTATATCATGTTTGACAATGTAGGTCATGAACATACTTTGAGATCTTTACAAAACACAGAAATACCTCTTAAAATGCAAAATCCTACTAGCCATCCCTTTTGAAAGACAATACAATTAAAATACAGACAAATTGCAATTAAAGCAATTATGTAGACATTAAAACATGAGTTCCATAAGGTTCATGTCTTTCCCAATACTGTTGAATTTGTCAATCAACTTAATTTTAAAAGAAATTGATTACTGTAAAGCGGATAACAGACAAATTTGGTTATGAGCTTATTCCTGGATTAGATAAATTAACATCTTTGACATTTGCAGGTGATGTTGTTTTTTTTTATGAAACAATGAAGAATCAAAATCCATTTTAACAAAAAATACAGTTGATAATTCTCTTGAATCAATTGGTCACTCAGTTGTATACAGAAAAATGCAAGGGAATAAATAGTTAATGGCAATTTAATTGCAATTCACAAATATTATTTCAAAACCGTAACAAATATACAATAATTACAAAATAACATTCTATAAATTAATCATAATAATGAAATCAAAATAAATAAAAGACAATCGATTATAAATAAATTTAAAAGTCCTTAAATTTGTATTTACAGTATTATTAAAATCTTATCTAAAGAATATAAATCAATATATTCTATATCTATAAAGATAAAGAAACTTGTAGATAAGTGAATTGTCAAGTTATTCAGATCAAAAACATATATCTCAGGATAAAAAGAGAAAAGTGAAGTTTATGCCTTAGCATTTAAAGAAATTGAAGACGACTGGAAAATTAAGCAGAAAAAGCAATATAATAGGAGTTTACTAGGGGTGTGCGAGTAGTGATTTTTGAAGTCGAGTAGTTGGCATTTTTTTCGAGTATCGAGTATTTTCGAGCAAGTATTTACAGAAGGATTTCCAGTTCACCCAAGGCAACTGTAAAAGGCAGACACAATCCTAAGCCTATGTTAAGTTTTGCCAGATTCGTAAATATATACATCCAAACTGAACACATTAATTTTTATTTGTTGTTTGTAGCTGTAACATTTTATAAATAAAACTTGTTACTTCCTGCCTCCCGATATTTTTATGTGGCATTGTTTTGTTTAACCTTAATCCTTTTTTCATAACTAATATAATGAAAGAAACTAAGAAAGCATATTATTACTTGAAACAACGTGGATTATAAAGATTTAATCTGTTCACTCATATTACAGAACAGATTTTCTATGCAAGCCAATTATACTGTTTCACAGCCGGCCGATATGTTTATTTGATGGTTCAGTTCAAAGTTCAATTCGCGAAAACGTAGCGAAGCTTGTTGGCAAAAGCTGCATCCAACCAAACGGATGCTAAAATTCAGGCGTCATCGCCAAATGCAGTCATTTGCTTTCAGAATTGCCTCTTCTCAAGGAAAAATTGATTGTGTACACGCCAAGAAGAGTGGATCTGTATTCTGTGGGTATTTAATTCAGTAATAACAATGTTACAACTAACCGGAAATAAGCTGTGAATTATATAATCAAATTTGAAAATCTGATGACGAAGACTGTAGTTCAATCGATTGATAATAATAACTAAACAGGTTTACTAAAAACAAATTTTAAATTCGCTTAGGATGAATTAGTTTTTAAATTATGATCGGTAATGAAATGTGTGCAACCTGGAACTATTTCAATACATGAGGCTACACTGAACAACAGATAAATAATTATTTCATAACGAGAAATTCATGAAAACCTGGCGTAATCGAATGAAAACATTAGACGTAGTTGGCTAATATAATAGGTCTAGCTCATATTGACGACAAGATGCAGTCTGAAATATAAACTTATGAATAAAAAACAAGACGTTTGACAAGGCTTCGCTTCAATAAGAATTATTTTCTGAATCTCTAAATTCGTCTTATTTTGTTTAGAAAAGGTCTTCCAACATGTTTCTCTCTCACTTGGGTTGATTCGTGATTGTTGTACTGTTTACATCGACGTCAATGTGAACAGGGAACCGTTCAGTGAGTTTACGAATAAAAATTATCGTACTTTACCACCTTTTATACTCCAACTGTGTTATTGTCTAACCTAGTCAGGAAACCGTCCAACAAATTGACAGGAAAAAATATTGTATGCGCAAATATTACACACAGTTTTGGCGATCTAAGGTGTTAACGGAATAATAATTAATAGACGTTCACCACGTGGATATATATTGTATTATTGATTTATTTGACGGAAAATAAATCAATAATGTTGTGTCACTCGCTGCTAGAACGCCATTACCATATTTTATATGATATGATACGGTATTTTCTTATGTCAAATCATTGGACAATTTTCTGCTCAGATTAAAAAAGAAAATAGACCTCAATCGACTTGCAAGAAATATACGATAATTTCAGTTCCGAAAAACAGCTGAACGGTTCTTTGCACGTATGTATACTACAACCGAAATGAACTTTGGCCTAGAAAAGCTGAGAAGTTTGATTCTTAGGATCTAAAGTGACCCGTTCTCGGTACCCTTTTGATTGAGCGGTATAATTGATATGAACGAATATATGTAAAATTTCCACGGCGTACAGACCATTAGATTTGTATCGGTAACAGGTCTTTTTGAGCATCTTGAACCGGATCTCTTGTCCTCTTTCTTTGGTCATATAGACATTAACCCGCACTTCTGTTTTATTCACGCTATTTTAGGTTAGGTTACAAGTGACAAGTAGACTCGGACAACCAACATGTGTGATCACCTCCTTTCCAGTTCTGGTGTTCACTTTGAATTGAACTAGTTCAAATCATAATGAATGAATTCGTTCACTACGTCGACTAGTTCATTTTGACTGTCACTACCTATTCTTAGGCGTATTGTCTAGTTCATAATTATGCATACCATACTTTTGATTAAGGGTAAAATAAAACACAAGGAAGCGCACATATTTTATTCATAACTTATAAAACTGTTTACTCTAAAAACTAAATTAAGATGTAAATCTGATATTTCGTGAAATACAACTACTTGATCGAACTTCAAGTAGTTTCGGAATCTTAGAGCCGAGTTCGAGTAATAAAATACTCGATCAAATACTTGAAGTTTCAAGTACTCGCACACCCCTAGAGTTTACTAAATAACAGTTATGTCTCACCCATATTGAAAAAAATTTCTAACCTGCTACCTGCACAACCAAAGACAAATCAAACCCCAAGTAATAGTTCCTTAACAACAACAAATAAAATAACTAAGTGCAGAATGTTGTGATCCAAACCCAACCGTTAAAATCTGTCAAAAACATGGAAACAAACACATCAAATAGGTTGTCAGTCTGTTTGTCCATAATGGAATCAAAATACATTACCGACAACTCTATTGAATTGTATTGCTTACATCAAAAACAGTCACACAGGAAATACTCTTGATGAATCCTCTGGTAACACAAGCTATCAAACATCTAGAAGACACAAATACCATTGTGGAGCCTCTTCAAATTCAAAATAAGTCATTCATCTTCTTCCCTATTAGTACTCCCCTTTCATTGATCAAGAAGGGAGATCTCACTGGAGTCTACTCTTGTACAAAAAAAGATATAATGATTTTTTTACTTTGATTCAGTAGGTGATTACAACTGACAACTGCTAAAAAAGTTGTAAAAAATATATCTAAACATCTGGACTTATGATAAATTAAACCTATCAACAAATTAGTTTATTAGAGAAATAGGACATCAGCAAACTTACCTTAAAAGACAAGTTAACTAACACCAGAGTAGTGAACTTTTTTACCAGAGTAGTGAACTAACACCAGAGTCTCTCTCTCTACTCACTTGAAGAAAATGCCTGTGGTGTTGAAAATTTGTGAGATTGTGTCTATTTTGTATTTGTGACTACTACTCTGGTGTTAGTGAACTTGTCTTTTAAGGTAAGTTTGCTGATTTCCTATCACTCTAATATACTAATTCCTGGCCTAGTGCCCTTTAACCTAACCTAAAACCTATTAACAAATTAGCCAGTGCCTCAACAAAGCAATGGAGTGGACTGCGGTATTTATATGTTGATATTTGGCGACATAGACATACTCATCCAACGTATCAGTCAGGTACAATTGATGAAATACAAAATAGCCCAGATTCTGGTTTCTGGCCAGACATTAAATCAAGTGATATGATAACTAAATGGGCTCAGCTGGCACTCCTGTTGCATAATAACAATTTCACTTCACTCAGACCTGACACAGTCGCTGAAATTATGTACCAAGAGTTTACTCTCACTCCTACTCTAACTCTGCCTAGATATTCAATTTCAGCTAATTCCACTGCTGTTGCTCCAGTTAGCCGCACAGAAGACCTTAACCTAAATAAAAAAATTTTAAATTGTAAATGTAATCAAGTACAAAATGCTAATGAAAATAAATGGTGTGAGGTGAGAAAAAGTAAAGGAAATTCAAAGAAACCTAAGATTAAAAAGGTTCACGATCTCACCATTATTCCTTTAAGGAACAAGTACGAAGCTTTAAAAATCACTGTGTTTGACAGAAAAGAAATCAATCCGATACAGTTAGTAATAAAAAAAATCTATGAGAAACAGATAAAACCAATAAATAAATTAATTACTAAGCCAACATTGACATAGAAAGAGAGTTGGTATAGTGAAAAAAAAGGATGTTGAATTTTATTCAGCCATGGAAGGGGCCTTCCTGAATTAATTGGTGTCTGTAGTAAGGGAAAAATTAGAGTAAGTGCCGGGTCATGCCCGGAGCTACAACCCAGCAAGTATACAGACGGACTGAAGGAGCTCTTTGCCGCCCCAGGGTCTTAATTGCTAGAACAAATAATATCCTTCAACAATCAACTGAAGAAATTTACTGTAACTTATAAAGGAACTTGCAAAGTTTAAGTACACAGAGAACTGTACACATAACAACAATCCCCTACTGCTATAATGCAAACCCAATGGAACCAACACATAACGAAATAGATAAAGTAAACAATTATATCAAAGAAATTGCAGCAACAATGAATAATGTAAGCATAATTGCCTTGGAAGAGCTTAAAAGAGATCATTTTACTGAACATGGTCTACATTTCAATTACCGAGGCAAAAAGAAATTATCGTATTTGATAATCAATTCTTTGAATAAAACTTCCAAATTTAACAAAGAAAAAACATACAACAAAATTACACCATAATTAGGAAATTTGAAAATTTCAGAAATAATGGTGAATGATGCTTCAAAAATAAAAATAATCAAGGCCAGTATGACAAAAATAATTTAAAAAATAATAATCTTGCTTTCGCCCACTGCATTTCAAGAGATCATGCACGACATATGAGTGCTGGGGTGGCCACAATTTTCAGTAAACAGTTTGGTAAACCAAACTCTCTTTGTTTTTGAAATTTGTTAATGATGGAGTATCAGATGAGGGAGACAAAGGTAGTTGGACATTTGCCTCATTACGTGAAAAATAACAATCACGACGTTTCGATTTGGTAAAACCCAAACCTTTTTCAAGTGCTAAAAACTAAATTACATCTACACAACCTTGTTATAAAACTACGTTCTTAAACTAATAAACTTATCTACTTTAATAATTATCTACATTTTAACCTAGATCCTAGGGGGGGGTACAACAAAATGAACTTCTACTAAATATAAAAAAAAAATTAACATGGTTAAATTAATATTACCAATTAGGCGCTGTCAAGGACACGATATCAACGAAAAATTTCAAAACACAATTAAAATTAATATTCAAATTGGACTGAAATAAGATTATATTAACTAATCATAAATATATGGTACCTGAAAAACACTATTAATTTAAAATAACATTCAACATGCCCAAACAATGATATACATGACTCGGAAGGACTGAGACTACTATTACAATTACATTTTACTATTACAATTACATTTTAACCTGAAAAGACAACAATTATTAGGAATAAAACAATACAATAATCAAATATTACAAAAATGATGAAGTCTTACGACCCGCAGTGACGATGGCGTCCAGACGTCCCAGGCACGAAGTGAGGATGATACAATCCAAATGCAGTGTCTACGAAGTTCCCTCCAAGGTGATAAAACACGGGGACAAGACAAACATACACACTACACTTCACAACAACCATACACAGACTGACGAGGTCAGGGACGTACGCTCCGAGATCGCCAAAAATGCGGTGACTCAGGTATGGGGACGGGGACGTAAACTCATGGGGTGTTTAATTGTTGTAGGTGCAGGTGGTGAAGGATTCTGGTTAGATGATGTCATGAGTGTATTGAACTTTTTATCGAGTGTGTTTTTAAGTAAAGGAACCCACATGGGTCTAACTTCTATGCTACTTTGACTAATTACTTGTTCATTATTTAGTTTCATAAAAGCGCCTTCGATGAATTTACGTTTAAAAAAATGTGGTTCCCTGTGAAGTATTTTAGTGTTATCCCAGTTAAATCTGTGTTCATTGTTCCAGGCATGTTCAGCTAATTTAGAATGTGTAGTGTCTCCTTTTTAATGTTATTTTTGTGTTCTTTTAGCCTAACTTCCAGTGGTCTCTTTGTTTCCCCTATGTATTTTTCATTGCATTCACAAGTAATGCAATAAACTACATTTTTGGAGGATTGCTCCTCATTCTTTGGTTTAGTTTTAGTTAAAGACTGTCTTAATGTATTTTGTGTGTTGAATGATGTTCTGATTTTATATTTCCTAGCTATGGGTCTGATTTTTTCTGAAAGGTTAGGCGTATATGGAATGGACATGAATGCTTTAGGCTTTTCTGTGTCAGTGGGTGTTTGTTTTTAGCATTTGAAAAAGGTTTGGTTTTACCAAATCGAAACGTCGTGATTGTTAATTTTCACGTAATGATGGCAAATGTACAACTACCTTTGTCTCCCTCAAACTCTCTCCTTACAAACTATTTAATCCACCAAAAAAAGCAAGGATGGAGTGAATGGCAGACACCGCCAAGGTCTTGAAACAATATGGCGGACACTATACAAATTCTGTGAAAGTGCTCTTTAAAGTAGCGTAGTTTTAGTGGGAAAATCTACAAAATGACACAACACATTTTACATTTACAGTCTTACATTACTGTAAGTTATATTTCAAGATATTACAACTTCGTTAGGAAATACTTACCAAAGCATAATTCAATACTTACAAAATAACAAGACACAATCCATTACATGAATATAATACATTAGTACCAACAAATAATGAAACTAATACTAATATTTTTTAATTGTAAAAGTTAACATTTTATTCTTTGGTAGAATTTTATTCAACATAATAAATTGTAATTATGTAAATTAGTTATAGTGATACTATTTATCACGGTAACTAGAATAATACGGTAGGGTTCACGCGCATGACGTAGTAAATCTTGGTGTCAATGACGTCACACAGACATATCAGCTGGTTCATCGGTTAAACTGAATGTAGTAATAAACAGTAACTGCTTTTCTTAAATCACTGTTTACATTAACAACTATTACTAAAATAATAAAAATACTTATAATAATACTATTTTATATTATTATTACTGAAATTTGGCCAAATGAAATAAAAAGAAAACATTTTCAGACAAAAGAACTGTTTTTTTATTTTAAAAAAAAGCAATAAAACTCTAATAATTCAAGACTAAATTATATTTATTAGGCTCAATATAAACAGCTGTTTCAATACTTGACAGTTGTTATTTATTGATACATTTCCAAATAAAAACTAAACGACCATATTTTAATTGGATTAATTGGACAAGCCGATGGAGCCACCTTTTAATATTAACCAACCGTTAAACAAACATCAATATAATATACTCATTAATAATACTATCATTGAAAGTATTTGTATAGCCTTAATAATATTTATTAACGGGTGTTATGTTTGTGGTTAATGAAAACAGTGATTTAAGAAAAGCAGTTACTGATTATTACTACATTCAGTTTAACCGATGAACCAGCTGATATGTCTGTGTGACGTCATTGACACCAAGATTTACTGCGCATCATGCGTGTGAACCCTACCGTATTATTCTAGTTACCGTGCTATTTGTTGTACCCATGTACATAATGTAAAATAAAGACACTTTGACTTTAGAAGCTTTTATCCAACTTAATTTTATTTATTCTTAAGACTGATTATACTATTGGTGTAAAACTACTCTGGATTAATAACCTTCATTTATTATTAATATAAGTAACTTCAACCAGGAACAAATCATTTACTAATAGAAACTTAACAATTCTAAGATCTGCAAGATCTGCAGATCTTTTCTCTTTGTTTATTAACGACCTCTTGTTACAACCCTTTCAAGGGGAAGTTGTTGCTTTTGCAGATGACGTTGCGTTCTTGTATTCGTCAGATAATTGGCATCAAATCAAAACAAAAATAGTGGATGACTTGTTGTTGCTGGCAGATTGGTGAAAAAAAAACTCAATGATTATAAATGTTTCAAAAACAAAAATCATAAAAAAAAAAATACATGGGATTCAATTTTGATACACCCTTTAAATTCCATAACAATTGCATTAGGATAAATAATGAATGCCTTTGTGAAATCATTGAACAGGTAAATGAAATCAAATACTTGGGTATTTATCTAGATTCCAGAGTTAATTGGAAAAGCCACATAACAAAATTAAATGCTGAAATAAGAAAATCATTGCGAATATTTTACTTTTTAAGGAACATTTGTGATTTAAATTTTTTAAGAACATTATATTTTGCACTTATTAACTCAAGATTGTATTATGGAATTGAATTTTGGGGAGGAAGCCACAAATTTTTAATAAATAAGCTTGAAATCACACAGAAATATTTTATTCGTATCATCCTATTTAAGCACCAAAGGGAACACACCGAGCAATTATTCAAACAATTAAAAATTTTACCCATTAAGAATCTTTTTATTTTTAAAGTTCTCCGTACATTTTTTAAAATTAGCAGTAATACAGGGAATGAAAACTTATTTTACAGGACACGAAGCACATCAAATCAATATTATGTGAGGCCAAAGATTAACAAGTCTTTATTTTCAAGGTCTTTCGTTTTTTTGGGACCTAAATGCTTTAATATGCTACCCAGGGAACTCAAAGAAGCAAGAAATTTTTATAAGTTTTCAAATAAACTGAAACATTGGCTTTTAGCAATGGATGATGCAACAACCCTGACCGCTATTCTTTCATAGATTATTATTTTATTATGGAATGTATAGCATTATATTGTATTATTGTATCATGTATATATGTATATATTTCTCACAAGTATCAAGATCTTTGTTTGTATTCATTTGAATTATTTTGTTTGTAATTAACTTTTAGTTAGTGGTATATAATTAGTTATATGGAGTTCAGAGATTTTATTAAAGATTATTTATAAGCACACGCTGCAGTGCCGGCTCAAGTCACGGGATATATGTTCTATTAAGGAAGACTCAATTATTTGGACAATATAACGTAATACTTTTTAGTAATGGCTATCTTAACTGGATAGTGATGGCCATTTAAATTTCCAAGCATATGTAAATATTGTTCATGTAAAATTAATGAATGGAAATAAACAAATTATTATTATTAATTTTTTCTAAATTTCAAGATATTTATAAAAATAAACTAAATAAATAATTATCTTTAATAAAAAATTATTTTACCTCAGAGAAAAATTATTTAATGACTAGTCCAACTTTCCCACAAGGAAAAGGTATATTGGTGTTCAATGTTAGTCCAAAATTTAACAAAATTATAAACACTAATTTGGATTAAGTACCTAGACCAAATATCGAAGATTCATCACCGGTAGTAGCGTGTTATAGAAAATCTTTTGATTCGTCCCAAAAGATATCAACAAACTTCCATTCTGTTGTCTCTTTGTTGATGAGTGCACATTTTTTGAACCAATTTTGCTCAAACCTTTCTCATTTTTAATTCTTCTGTCAAAACTTGACGTACTGTTGTATGGTTCAAATCAAGTTGTTTTGCAGTCATTCTTGTAGGCAATCATCGATCATTTTGCACCAAATCTCTGATTTTTCAACATTCTCATCACTTTTTCATGTTGTCTTTCGGAGGGAGAGACATCCTGAACTGATTCTCTTCCATTTGAAAATGCTTTATACCATCTAAAACATGAGTTCTTGACAAAGTATCATTGCCATAAGCTATCTTCAATTTTTCAAATGTTACAGTAAGAGTCACCAAGTTAAACTCAAAATTTGATTGCATAACGTTGTTCACTCATTTCTTGAACGCACGTAATAAACTTTTGTTTTGCTCTAAGTTCGCTTAAAACTCACATGACTTTAATAGAACAATACAATCAATACTGATTGTTGATCAGCTGTTTGGCTAAACATACAACTACTTGTCAGAGTTGCAGTTTTGCCATTTGGCTAGAAAAAATCACTCATTACTTTATGTACAGACCTCGTATATACAGTAAAACCTCAATAGTTCCGACACAAGGTGTCAAAGAATTTTAAAAGGCTGAACTCTAAGGAATGTTAAACATGAAAAAAGATGTAAAGAAAATGTATTTTCTTCAGAATAGTTAAACATTTTTTCAAAACTAAAAAAAAAGCTATGTATTATTTGTAACATCGTATGTAGTTATTGTTACACTAAGTAGTTATTGAGTATGGGCAGTATACAGGTACAGTAACTTATTGTCCGTGAAATTGGTAATGATAGGTAGATAATATTTGGAGATTTCCAATGCTTGAAGTGTTCAGGAAACAAACACAATATTTCGACAGGTATAACAAACTCCTGTCTTGTCAAGGTCATACAGGCAAGTGTTTGTTTCCTAAACACTTGAAGCATTGGAAAACTCCAATTATTATCTACATATCATGAACAATCCAATGTTAACAATTAAATTTCAAACAACAAATTGGTAATGTGTAACTGATATTCACTCTGTGCACTGGGCTGATCCGTGCACATCCTGCCACGGACAATAGTTTAACCACATTACATCACCATGGACGGTGTTGAATCTATCAAGGTTCTCTTTATTTATATATTACTATAAGAAACAGAGTTAAAAAGATGTTCATATATGTATTGCAGCTGTTTAAATTGGTCATTTTGGCAAGACATATAGCTTTTTAATAATGTTAAGTATTTGGTTGGCCAATGCTTAAGACACAGCAATGAAGAGCAGCTGTGAAATTTGCAGTATGGAGGTACAATTATTTTATGATATGTTCTGTTGTAACATTTTTGTCATGACATATTATCTCTACAGGCATATCTATTAGTAGCAGTAACCTTAAAACAATCATTCAATCATTCTTTCCTGAAGTACTTCCACCTAATAATTGTCATAATTGTGTTTTTATTTCTAGTTAACATCATTACTGGATTGAATGGCGAAGGCGATGTGCCACCTATCGGTGTAAAAGAAATCCTGGCCACTGCCAAAGCTGATAATTAGATAAGCAGTAAGTTATTTTAATATAACTTTATAATTTTATCGGAAATCAATATTTTTTTCTAGAAGAAATCAGATTACATTTTATTTTGTTCAGATCAGGCAAGAATTAGAAATAAAAGTATTAGTATCTAAATTCTAGTTGTTAAAAAAATATTCTGTCAAAACCACCTATATGCCTTGTATTCTCAGATTATTTTAGGATTTAAATTAACTTAATTTTACTGTATTTACCAGGTGAAGGTAGGATTGCAAGGCCCTTTTGTCTGATAGGGTGCGAAGGTGTTGCACTTTGAAATTAATCAGATTGTGGTTAAGAAGACGGTTCGTTCCTCAGTATTAATTCTGATTTGTTTGTTCTAATTCTACGTGGTTTTTAATAAAATGATCTAAATTATAGTATTAAAATATATCCTGATATGTAATGTGTGAAGTTGTTTATTTCAACACAACTACTCCCTTATTTCTGACCAATTTAAAATATTGGTGTCAAAAACTGTGCCTCTGTTCATTGCTATGCATTAAGGTCTTAGTTCTTGAATATTTTCACCCTGAAGGGCACGAGAAGCCCTAAAAGTTTTTCAGGCAAAAGAATAACATTAAGAGAGATTTAAATGAATCAGGGAAGGTTGTAAGCATGGTTTTATTCACATTCGATTGTAGGGCTCCACACTGCTGGACTTGAAGTTTTCTATTGTGTTATTTTCAAGTTCTAATGCAATTATTTTATTATAATTAATCTTAGCTACTGTTAAACAAAAACTAATGAAATGAACATATTAGAAATAAACATAATATGATTACGTTTATGCTATTAAATAGATAACAACACAAGTAACGTGATTAAGATAGTGAAAATAAATTGAATGTTGTGATTTTACATTATACAGTTAACCTACTATTATTTCAAGTCACAGGCCGAGGTTTAACGTAACGAGCACACAAATGACGGGTTTAAATTTTTCTGTTTATTTATTTTAGTTTACTTTAGCATATCAACCAATAGATTGAGATTTTCACATTTTAGTAAGAAGACACCGAAATTAAATAAATAAATGGTACCAAGTAACTGGCACTAACTTTCTCCCTTTCCCTTTATGTCATATTTTTTAGTAAAAACAGATGTTCAATTAATTACATTTCTAAGGAATGTACAGATGACACTTTATTTAAATAAAAGTATATAAAAAAATAATCTTGAAAACAGCTGTTTAATTATATCCTATAGCCAGATTTTATGTAAACAACTTAGAGTTGTGGCTTCTGGCCTCCAAGCCAACCTAGTGGTGTGGTAACTAATAAATAAAATGTGTAAAAAATAATAATGATTTAACTTTAATTTGCATCTTTACTAAAAATGTATTCAAAATGTTAGAGTAAAGCTTGAAGAATTTGCATTTTTAATGTTTTTGCCCGTATACAAAAATGTTATAACTCAAAAACTATTAAAGGTAGGGAAATGCTGTTTTTACACTAATATTTTTAATTGATGTCGTTTTTGAAAAAATTCCATTTTTATATGTTCCATCCGTTTGGTCTCCAGAGAAGTGCACATACACACGGATAGACACAAAACAATTTTTTTTTTTTTTTTCAAAAACCACCAAAATGGATTTATACTAAACCAATTTAAAATAAAAAATTTCTGACGATCACAATGCTTTCTCTATGGTAACGCATTTGGGAGAAAGTAAAATAAAAGAATAGATCATAGGTTTCATTCCGTCATGCCCTGATTTTTGTACACATTATTGAATTAGTACAACTTCATACTAAATTGTAAATATTTGTATCTTACCAACACAGAAAACTGGCTGACTGGTCTAAAATCGATGGAAATTTTGTAATCAACGTTTGTTGTTCAATCTGATGCATTTACTAAAAGCCCTGAGAACTTGTGAAATTCGAGGGTTGAATTTGAATCATCGTCATCAGTTCAGCAGATTCAATCTTATGGCATCTTCCCTAATCCATGTTTTTTCTTCCTCCACCTGCTGCAGCTGGTTTTTTTTCTCGTGATGACCTCCTTTATGTCATCCATCCATTTCTTGCGTGGTTCCCGCACTTTCTTTTGCCATAATTTCCCTTTTGAGTGATATTATTTCTATTTTCCCCTTCTCCATTCTTTTTACATGCCCTAACCGTCCTAATTGGAAACACCATTGTGATGTTTTCTTTGACTGTGTCTAAACAGTTAGAGCTAGAATTAAAAATGGCAAGAAGTATGTGTTAAACAATGTTGATTTGGTTTTTTTTGTACTTTATTAACCCATGCTATACTTCTTATATGGTGATAATATATTACTGCTTTATATAAATGTTTGTAACCTCTTGAGTTAAAATGTTATACATTTCGAAGGTTTTTGGTTTTCAATGTTGCTAATCGTCGTTACCACTGTTTTGTCTTTACTGCCTGTAACGTTAATTCTATAAATTTGTTCCATTTGTTCAGTTTTTCTTGGATCCTTATTGTAGTATTTACAATGTCGCTGAATACCATAATTTAATAGATCATTTAGTTTTAATTTAAAATTGGTTGGTAGCGTAGTTGTTTCAATTTCAGCTTCATGTGCTAAAGGTTCTAAGGCAATATTCTTTTTCAAACCTCAACAAATGGAAATGCCATCCCACAAATTTATATGGCACCAATTAAATAAATTTTTAGTAGCGTTAAATTGTACCTGCTCAAGTTAAATACAGTTCTCTGCTCTTCCCATCTTCTGACACTGCCTCTTGGACTCCTCTTTCTCTCACGCTTCCTAAAAAGACTGAACATGTTCAATCACAGGGAAGAAAGTAACAGAGGTTGCATCCAACAGTGTGCTGAATGGTTGTTGAGTAATTAGTTCCCCTCCACATTATCAAGGTTAAGCGTAGTAATTAAAACTAAAAATTTTTGCTACTAAAACATTTGTTGTGGCCATAAGACACTGACCTCTTTGCTCTATGATTCAGTATAAACAATGGCACTGATGGAAAAGGCTCTTTCCAGAAACTTTTTATCCATCGTCCATTTTGTACCAAAGCTGTCATTTTTATAAACTAATAGATTCACAACATTGAAATTGTAAAATGATGGAGCATTTTTCAATTTAAACAATGCCAATTAACATTTTTTGTCAGGTTTTTAATAGTTTTTGTTCTTTTTCAGGTGGAGCTTGAACGTGTATGTGAACCATTTTTTTGTATATATAATTTTGTGCGTATGCGTAGTTTTTGTAATTTTTTTATTTCTATTTTTATTTAAGTTCGGATAACATAATAGTCGAAAACATTGTGATTCAATGTCGGAATCATGAACAATTATGAAACTGCCTATAGACACTTGCATTAAGTGATAGAAACCTCAAATCATTATGCTCTTGTGACATCCACTACCCTCAAGAAGACTGATCCGCATGCAAGACGGAAAACTATGGAGGTGATGACTGAATCTAGAAGTGATATTTTTTATTTGTTAGTGTCGATTCGTATTGTCAGCGGCAATTTTTGTTAGTTGTTTTACAAGCCGGTTGTAAACTATTCGATTCGATGATCCTCATTTACGTAATAAGTGACGAAGCTTGTTGATTATTAAATCAACATAAGATCTATTTTTCTAATAGTTTGTTATTAACACAGAGTTGTTGGAAGGACGAAACACGATTCTAAGTGTTCATTAAGTTAATTGAAATGTGATAATGCCAGGTTGCATGTTAGCTTGAAGATTATATATAACATTTTTTTTTTTTTGTTGATGTTATTTTTATTTATTCAAAGAGATAGTATTGAAATTTTCAATCTATAGGTATTATACATAATTATTATTAAGAAC
Organism: Stictocephala bisonia; assembly: GCA_035578905.1. NCBI lineage: Eukaryota > Metazoa > Arthropoda > Insecta > Hemiptera > Membracidae > Stictocephala > Stictocephala bisonia. Next base: position 115,121 of record JAQJVL010001901.1, read on the forward strand.
ATATATTGGTTTACTACATGACCTGTTTATCTGTACTGTTCATTGAATAAAACTGTAATTGGACAAATAATGTGGTTAAATTATGTCATTGCAAGATTGCGCTGTTTTATAAATTTAACAATCATGATATAATCTTCATGTTAATGAGAGGTATTGGTATGATGGTTTCAGTTCAGTATGACTGTTGATCGGAATTAATATTTACTGGAATAGTGCCACTTTCTCTATATGATATCCTTCATTAGAATCATAGACTTAATGTTCCCAAAATAAACTCTTAAGTTATTTTGGAAGATATACAATGACTCGGGCATTAAAAATATCCTTATGGAGAACAGATATTCTGACCGATGCTTGTTCATCTATAGTGACTTAATTTGTTTGATATAACTGTGGAATACCGGAGAGCGTTCTTTGACAAATGAATAACATTTATTGAATGTAAAAACCCAAGATTTCATGTAGAAATATGACAAATAAGATGACAGAACCACACATTAACTGCTCTTAAGTCAGAAATTTGAAAAATTGAGGACATTGTTTTTAAATGGCATTAAAGTGCTGGAGAACTGTTAATTCATGTATTTGTTTTTCAATTTGAAAACAAAAAAGAAACTTAGCGAGGGACCCATTGATGTAGCCTACAAAAATTATGACAAATGTTTAATTTTAAAGAGTGATTTACTCTTTTTGAGTAACAAGACTACTCTGTCACGATTTGACTTACTTAAATAAAAAGTGGATGCAAATATACAATACATTGTTTAGTTCTTAAGATGCTGTAAGGAATCAGTTACAAAGTTTTTATACTTGAAGATACTATAATTAATTGATTTCTATATCACCAAGTGTAAAGTAAGTTAGAACTTTTATTAATACTGTAATGTTACTCCCGTATGTATCTTTGTATATCTGTAGCAGAAAATAGTTTTTATGTTGCCTCTGAAATAAAATGTCAAATCCCATTCAAGTTTAGTTAGTTATATAGTTATAGTGCTGTTATAATTTTATTAAAAAATTGTACATTATGTTTTATTTAGACAGTTTAATCTGTTAGGCTCGATTTTCTTTAGATTCGATCTTTTTATTTTATCCTATCGAGAAAAAAAATTAAAAATATATAAAAATATTTAACATAACTTATTTAACAACACTGCTCTTAATTGTAAAATAATTATGTACACAATTGTGTTGTCCGATATATGTAAATTATTAAAGGAATATTTCACAATTTAATATATATAAATATTAATATGTAGAAATAATTGTACATTTTTAGTAATTGATATGAATGATGATAATTATGAATGCATGTACGATATTTCAGAGTTGTGCAAACACATTTCAGTCTGCATTTTGCTGGCTTCTTACTTGTAAATGGCATTATATATTTTTCAAAGGGTTTCTTTTAATGTTTATGAATATACATATTTTTACTTTTATAGAATTATATGTTTTTAAACAACAAAGAAGTGAGCTTGCAAGTGTTTTCTTTTCTAATGAATATTATATGATAATCAAGTTTCATTGTTGATGTTTCATCTTTAGTGATAGTCATATTGAGATTCAGAAGAATCTCGCTGAACCAGGTTATCTTTAATATCAATGCCCAAGAGGCAAATAGTGTACATTAAAGGTGTCTATGGGTCCCGGCAGTTCTCTAGCCTTTGTTTGCCAATAAAGTCCTACCATGTTTAATTTATTTGATATGGAGTATATCATATTTTATTACTAAGCGATTAAATCTTCACAATTTGTCACGAAACATATAGGAGTTTCACTGACATGAGAAAATATGGTGTACTCGTCAATATAGCACATAAATATCTTGATGCAGTTTTAATTTTTTTTAGATATATCTACTATTGTATTGAATTTAGGACGGAAAGTGGGAGCGGCATCTAATAGATTATGGCTCACAAAATAATTGGCCTGTGTTGATAAAAGGAAGTGTTGCAGCTGAACTCCCACTTAACCACAATAGCAGTTTAAATGTTTGCACACTGCTTGAAATGACAAAAGGAATATTGATATGTAGTTTTGGGGTCAAAATTGTGTCATTTCAGGTAGGTAGTGTGGTGTTTGTTTAATGTCCAGTTTATCTTTTAAATGTAAGCATAACTGCTAAAATGCAGTTTATTATACTTGACCCAACATAGCTAAAAATAACAACTTACTGTTTATTGGGCAAGTCATTTTATTGGAATGTAAATAATTGAAGGGTTTGATTAATTGTGTTGAAATCAAGATGAAGATAATGTAGATTAGGTTTATTTTTCTCTTACAAAATTTTTGTCATTTATAAAAATTAAGAATTTGCTGTCAACCCTTCACATAATTCAATAAACTGCTTATTGTTGTTTACTTTAGCTTGTAACAAAATCTTGTAATCATTAACGTGCTTTGAAGAGGACATATCTTTATATATCCACTTCATCGCTTTCTACTTTATGATTACAGAATTCCACAATCATAAAATTTAGTTAAATGATCTATAATTGTTTTATAAATAGTTTTTATGGATATAAACAAATCATTAATGTTTATTTATAACTTATACACAGTGTTTACAATAATTAATGTTGACACATTGACTGCTGAAGACGTAATTATTCTGAAATATTGAAAATATTAATAATACAGAAATTATATGAAAGCTTTTGTTGTTTTTATTTGTTAATAACTGATTATATGTATGATTTTATATGCCAATAGTCGTGCAAACTGTCATTGGAGTGTAAATCATAATGGAAACTGAAAGTATGGACCAGTATTCACTAGTTTCATACTGACTAATTTCATGAATAAAACTTGATTATGATCAACTGATTACTTATAACGGACACCTCCCAGATGCTACAAGTTTCTCACCAGTAGTCAAATGTGTTTTGAAACTAAAAAAAACTATCTATAAATTACAAATGTAACACTTAAATTTTGTCATTTAAATTCTTAAAAATAATTTGTGGAATTCTCATAAAGAAGTTAGACTTTATTATTATATTATGAATGTAGTTTTAAATAATGCTAATATATAATCGTGTTCAGCGATTGGTACTTTCTAAGCATAATATTAATTTAAAAATTTAATGTTTTGTTGGATGAAACATTTTGGCAAATTTGTTGTTGGGTTTTATCGCTCTCCAACTTCATTACTACAAATGTTAGTTCCAAGGTTTTTTTTCCACTAAGTTGTCATCATATAGTGCACTAAATTAGTTTTCTTGTAAAGAATAATTTATTTGACATGTTAAAATTTTAACAAAATAATAGATAATCAAACATATATCTTTATTGTTATCTTATTAGCTGTTCAGACTACAATTCATGATCTACTTTCCCCCCTAATTAATGTGTTATGGATATAATTTTTTTTATCAAAAAATATATTCTGTCAGTTTTAACAAATACCTAACAGTAATATTTCTAATTTAAGGTTAGATAAGCTTGATGATGGAAAGATTTGATATGACAAAGAATTGCAACATTTGGTTTTGTTAATATACAGCACCAAATACTCATGTTTTATGTAAAAAGAAAAAAAATATTAATTTTCTACAATCAAATTGATCATTAATTTTATAGTATATATTCTAATTATTAATTGCTTCTTTAAATTATTGTGGTGTAATTGGTGCTGTGATGAAAATTGGACAAGTTTTGCAGCTGGCTAGCGAATGGTTTTGTTCAAGTAATACAGTTTGAATATGTCTGCTAGTGTCTTTCTTTCATACCTTGTTTTCTCCAAATATCTTTGCCTCAGTGAATGCAATATTAAATGATACATGTGCAAAATGAAGGTGAAATTTGTCTAAATTTGTGATCATACCGTGCTCAGCAACAGACCAGTAGGTTCAATGAGTGTGTTTGATTAAACCTACTTGTTATGAATACACAAAGAATCAATCCATTTTAATTGATGACATTTTCAATCGCTTATGAAGCTTAGACATAAAGATGTTGATGGTTTTGTACAGTATTTTAAGGACTTATTTCCTCCTATTTGCAGTTTCCTACCATAGGGCTGTTTTTAATGTGAGAAATATTATGCAAACAGTTTTTATGTGTTCTTGTAATTAGTTTCTGTAATTCTGCTGTAAAATTGCTGGTTTTCAATTTTATAAACAAAACGTTAAAAATTTATAGAAAATACTACACACGTAATAACAATTTCTTTTTATAGGTCGCTATCATTACAAAATTGTGATTAACACATAAGAAAAAAAGAGTACTTTATTTTAAATTTATGTCCTAATAATTTAACAAGTATTTTCAAAATCTGTGAACTGAGATAGAACAAGTAAAAGTTTAGAACATGATGTTCTAAATGATTGCTTGTACCTTAAACTTAACTGAAGATGCACTAGCATTTTAGAGTTTGGGAGGGGGGGCAGTTCTTTATTAAAGAACAGAAGCAACTTCCTACATATACTTCAGAAAAACTAAGAATTAATGCAATATAGATGTATAAGCTAGTTCATGTTAGGGCTACTAGTTTAATAGGAAGCGAAAAAGAAAGTGATGAATTACTAGAATACTTAAATTCGTTAAATGACAATATAAAATTTACAAAAGAAATAAACTATATAACAATCACAAATTTTGGAAATAAACACTTTCAAAATTTTTAGAAAGTCAACCCAAAGTGATTTACTAATTCCATATAATTCTAACCACCCATGGAAGTACAAATTATCTAGTTTCAGATCAATGATAAACAGAATGTTAAAACATCCCAATGAAAAAGTCTGATTATGAAGAAGAAAAACAACAACAATAATACTTAGCTTAGAAAAGTGGTTACAATCCGACAATTGTTGACGAAATTATAAAAATAATAAAAGGAAACAAAAATAACATCAGTGTTCCTTATAATACAAAAATGATTAAAGCTACTAGAAAAATAGTAAATATACACTCAGTTACAAAACAATGAACACTTACTTAAATCAACAAACTATCCAATAAAAAAAAATAAAAATCTAGAATATATATATAAAATGCTCAGAATGCAATTCTTTTTACATAGGACAAACCAGAAGAACATTTAATTTACGTTACAAAGAACAAATACAAGCCACGAAATAAATTAACTTTGCAGAACATATTCTCCAGTCAAATCACAGTTACCAAAATATAAATGAAAATGTTAGTTATAGAATACGAGAAGAAAGGAGAAAAAATGAATACCAAAGAAAATTTACACATATATAAACAATTATAATGAACCAAAGAACATATTAAATACACAAATTAACAAGAATCAAAAATAAAATTCAACTCCACACACTAAATTAAACGTATGTTATTTTCATCAGTTTTATTTTTATAATTGTTCATTTATTATATGTTATATTATTTACAATCTGAAGATGGCCTAAGAACTGAAACCGGTCATGTATTTTAATAAAAGGGTACTTCATTATATATATTTATTATTTATTCAATTTACTAATACAATATACTAGGAGAGATGAGGCTTCAGCAAACTTGCCTGAGAAAACAGTGCAGAAAAAATGTTCTCAAATAACTAATAATACCTGTTTCTTCAGGCAAGTGTAGAGAAGCCTTGCATGTATGATCTTCCATATCAGTTCTTGGTTTATTGCTTTTTAACCTAACATAAAATGGAGAAAGTAATGTTTCATTATTATGTCCATCTACAACTAACTTGTTGAGACTAATTAATTGTGAAGACAAAGAACGTGTGTTGTATATAATGGGCAACTCTTATAAGAAAATGTTCACTTCGTTGGTGTAGTGTTTAATGGCCATGACAAAACTACCACACAGGCGCACTGGTTGACTGAATTGCTTCATCTGCCATAGGCAGTTGTGAAAAACTTATTAATCTGATTTACTTTTCCCTGCCAAGATGTGGTTTTTCCGAAATGTCCACGGAGTACCCCATCTCACAGTGGGGTGGACAAAGCTCCATTCGAGCTAATAATTTACTGTCTAAGAGCTAATCACTCCAGAGTGCATTCTCAAGATACATGCCAGGTTTCTTTATGAGAATTTCGTGCTGAAAAGTATAAAATGCATGAGATAAATCCCACAATAACAATGATATGAACGGCTTTTCTTTTTAGCCATTGCAGCATCTGTTCAGTGAATCTGCTGCAATGGCATCAAGTATTTCCTCTGGCAACTCCAAGAACGTGCCGCCCAGTAAAAATTCTCCGCCCTCGCCAATATCTTTGAAAGTATAGTTCTGGATAAACTCAAGCATTTCTTCAATGGTATAAGTAGCAACCAGCAAAATTTTTTATAATGGAGGTCGGAGGAGCGAGTGCTGTCTGCTTTCAGATTGAATCGACAGCTTGATGTAGAGTCTGACGACTTTGCCAAGGCTTTCGACAAGGTAGGTAGATCACCAGATACTAGACTCAAAATTGAGGGGATATGAATTATTGAACCTCTACTCTGTTGGTTCGAGGACTACCTTACTAATCGTAGACTTGCCATAAGGACTCAATCCGTCTTGTCAAGTGAAAGGCGGAAAACATAATATCCATCTGAACATATGACAAATTGTTTGACTCAAAGAAGACTTAGAACTATTCAAACAATCAAAAATATTAATTTTGTCAATATATATCCCTGTTATTCTGTCGATTCATTCCTGACATCTGCATTTACATACGATTTAAAGAAGTGTGTAGACCCAACGTCCTTTCCCCGAAAGTAAAAAAAATCAACCACTGTCACCATGTGTCAGTCTTTTTCATTCTCGAGGGAAGAATGCTGAATATGTTTGGTGTATCTCAATTCTTGGGTTGATTTTCAACTACTACCTAAAGCTAGAGCATTTTGAAGGTTTTCCCCTACCTGAAAACGTAGCTAAATAATCATCCGGGGATCATGAATGGATTTTCGAGAAATGTGACTACTAGAGTTGACCCTCAAGAAAGCAACAGAATGCTGACTAGCAGCTGGTCACCGACCTTCAAGACAAAAGTAGCAAAATAAGTCTTATAAAAGTAAAGAGCCAACTATGTGTTAAAATTAATTATGTAAATAACGTGTTCAAGAAGTGTGGAGATCTTGCTGGCCTAACTTTATTGGTGAAAGCTAAAATTAACCCCCTGTCTTTTGGAGGAGGTACAGTTTCCTGCACATGGTGCAGTGCACCATAGTAATATAAAAGCAAATCTTCTAGATAAAACAGAACCATGTTTTTGCATTCAGCGTAGGATTACCTATTTAGGCAATAATCCGGCCTTGGCATTTGGAAATTAGGTACCTTCTGATGTCAACTTTTTTGCTGACAGATTTTCGATCTCCAATAGAAAGATTAATATATCGTATTCGTATGTTAAATACATTTTTAACTTATGCGCATTTGCTTGCATTACATACCACCAACATTTAAAACCAAACGATTGTCAATCTGCTCTGAAATCATTTATTTATACAATTTAATAAATTTATATAGTTGTTTGTTGCATTTATATTTTTATGAAACAATATCAAATTTTAAGTCACCTACAAGCATAGACATTCTATTATACAAAGGTCTATGCTTCAAGTAGCTCCCTTTAAAACTTGAGTTATTTTGTACAAATGTGTATATATTAGTTATAATTTATTTCGTACTCAGTGGTTTCATTGGTGAAAATATCAAACACATGTTTTATTTCAAAGCTCTAAATAGGGAATATTTCGTATACATTACACTCCTTGAAAAACAGAAATAATACTTACTTAGCCTAACCTTCCTTATAACCTCAATCTTAGTTTGAGGTGTATCACTTTAAACATTTTCGTTTTATAAAATCACTAATAACATTATGCCGCCTGGTAAAAAACAAAAAGGAGTAACAGTGAATGTAAGAAGACAGATTACTGAATTTCTATCTTGGAAATTCCTAAAGTCACTTATCTTTGATCCAAGAAAAATAGCATTTGTTGCAACATGTTTGATAGTTTTAGAAGTATTTGTGAATTATTTTATAATTAATAATATCAAGTACACCGAAATTGATTGGACTGCGTACATGCAAGAAGTGGAAGGTGTAATAAATGGAACATATGATTATTCACAGTTAAAAGGAGATACTGGACCTTTGGTTTATCCTGCAGGATTTGTTTATTTTTTTGGCATGTTGTATTACATTACTAACCATGGTGCAGACATTAGATGTGCCCAGTATATGTTTGCTGGATTTTATTTGTTATTGTTAATGTTGGTGTTCAGGATTTACTACAAAACCAAGAAAGTGCCTCCTTATGCAATTCTTATTGCCTGTTGTACTTCCTACAGAATTCACTCAATTTTTGTTCTACGTTTATTTAATGATGCTGTTGCAGTTATGTTTTTATTCCTAGCATTAAATTTGTTCATTGACAATTATTGGAGTGTAGGAAGTATTGTATTTAGTATTGCTGTATCAGTGAAAATGAACATATTACTATTTGCCCCTGCGTTGTTGTTAAGTTACTATTATTGTCTAGGAGTAAGGGGTACAGTGATTCAAATTCTCTTTTGTGGGTTTGTTCAGTTAATTTTTGGTTTACCATTTCTGGCCACAAGTCCAATATCTTATTTAAGGGGCTCTTTTGATTTAGGAAGAGTCTTCCTCCATAAATGGACAGTCAATTGGAGATTTTTACCTGAATTTGTGTTTGTAAGTAGATATTTTCACCTGTCCTTGCTGGTACTACACTTGTTTTTTATTGTAGTATTTTCAAATTCTTGGAAATTATATTTAAGAAGTTATGCAACTTTGAAACAAATAGAAGGTGATGTGAAACCACAACTAAAAAAGAAGAAAGAACAAGTAAATATGGATATAAGCTCACAGTTATTTATTTTACCAATGTTTACATGCAATTTTATCGGAATTGCTTGTTGTCGATCATTACATTACCAGTTCTATGTATGGTATTTTCACACATTGCCATATTTGTTATGGTCTACGCCTTATTCAGACACGTTGAGACTAATAATCATGGGTGTAATAGAATTGTGTTGGAATACCTATCCTTCTACAGCACTAAGTAGTAGTGCACTTCATGTTTCACATCTTGCAATAATTTTCGGCTTGTTAAGGGCAAAGTATAAAACAAATTAGTGATTATCTCATCAACAATTCATGTTATTACAATTAAATAACTGGTGTTTATCTAAATTGTTTTTATTTCATTTTTCACCATTCATTATCGATTAGTCTAACTTACAGTCATTTCTGATAATGTTTATTTTGTAGAAGCAATCTTTTGTGCTTAGTAAGGTACCTTGAATGGAGGGTATATATGCACTTTCTTGCCACCAAACAAAATTGGAACATTTTGCTTGAAATGGGTCTAGAATAGTCTGTATTTTCACGAGATATGCTTTTTATTCCGCGGAAATAACGTATTTTACTGAAAAATTCGAAAAAACCAATGTCACAACGTTTAGTATTTTTGTCATATTTCCATTACTTTAAATGGTGTTTTAATCATCTTTTTTTTCTATTTTGATGTTTTTTTGTCCTGAATACAAATTTGAAAACCATTTTGGTTTATTACAAATATTTCTCAAGATATAACGGAAAAAACTACTATCACGGCGAATCGCGATTAGGCCGTCACGGAGGCCAAACACGAATTGGAACGAATTTTTGTAGAGGTTAAGGATTAGTTAACTTATGTTTGGTTATGTTTGTAAAAAATGCATTTTCGAGCTGAAAAAATAATTTGACTACAAAACTAGTTGTATATTAAAACTACACGTAAAGTAGCATTGACCCATTTGCCCGCCCATACACGTACAGTAGCATTGACCCACCCGCCCTCCCATACACGTAGAGTAGCATTGACCCATCCGCCCGCCCATACACGTACAGTAGCATCGACCCACCCGCCCACCCCTACACGTACAGTGACATTAACGTACGTGTATTATGAGATGTATGAGTGTATTATATCAATATCACAGTGCGTGTAAGGGTGGGCGGGTGGGTCAATATCACAGTGCGTGTATGAGTGGGCGGGTGGGTCAATATTACAGTGCGTATGGGTGGGTGGGTGGGTCAATATCACAGTGCGTGTATGGGTGGGCGGGTGGGTCAATATCACAGTGCGTGTATGGGTGGGTGGGTGCGTAAATATCACAGTGCATGTATGGGTGGGCGGGTGGGTCAATATTACAGTGCGTGTATGAGTGGGCGGGTGGGTCAATATCACAGTGCGTGAAAGGGTGGGTGGGTCAATATCACTGTACATGTATGGGTGGGTCAATACCACTGTATGTGTATGGGTGGGCGGGTGCTTTTTGGCAGCAGTTAGAGATTTTGTGTACATCTCACGTTATTTGTGTTCAACATAAAAAAACACGAGAAATGGAATAAAAAGTTGTCAAAAAATAACGATTTTTGAAAAAGTTGGTTTTTCACTATCAGATAAAAAACTAGTTTTTCACAGGTGGCTAGAAAGTGCCTAATTACCGAATGGAGTAATTGTGCACTCTCTACACCCAATTTTAATCGTACTTTTCTCAAAAAGTGTTAAAAAAATTATGCTATGCCTATATGTATGGGAAATGTTGTTATGAACAACAGAAAACTTAAATTTGAACACTTTTGTTCCAAGGGTCCGATTTTTCGGACGTCAAAAGTATCTCGTAATTTATTTGACGTCCAAATTTTCTGACAGCAGTGGTATCTCCTAATTTATCATGCATCCGAATTATCAGACGATTTCAGAAAAAGATTATAAAAATATATTGTTATCAAATTGAAATATGTTCATATTGTGATGTTCAGAAAGAATGTTTTATCTCACTAATATGTTAAAATAACTTTATATAGCCAATCAAAGCGTGCAAGCAACAACAATCCTTGATTTAGGTGCCTGTAGTGCAATGTAATTAGACAGATTACGAGTGACAAATTTATTGATGCTATTGCTTACAGCGTTGTATGTTTTTCTTTTAAATATAATTTTAAATGTTCATTTTAAAATTATATTTCAAGGCATACAAATTTAAATGCAGTGGGATTATTTCTTATATTGTTATTGTATTATGGATTTTAAAAATTTTACTAAAAATTAAATTAATTGAAATTCTTAAATTATTCCCCCCCCCTCCCCCGATGAATAAACATATTTTTTATTAAGTTCATTAATGTGTAGATTAGGTTATTACAAATATAATTAAAACAACAATTATACAAATTTGATCATAAATAAATATTATGTAAATTTTGTGCTAAAACGCTGCAAATTTCCTAATTTGGCCGTGGGATCCTGGGAGATACCCTGTGTCAGAACGCCGGGTTTTCGAGACATACTACTCATGAAATTCCTGGGAGTGAAAGGGTTAATAAAGTTTTCTTAGGCTATTTTCTTTTTTATTAGGCTAATTAATAAAAAACATTTTTCAAAAATTACCATGAAAAAAAATTTAGACTGTTATATAATGAGTCTTACAAATGTAGACTATTATATGCTGAACTCTTATATCTAGGCCTAATTGGTTTTTGTGATAAAATCACTTTGGCTATATTTTACATAATATTTTATTGGTAGTCCTTGCTTCTGTTATCATACTAGAGTATCCGATTCACCACAAAAGTTCTTTTTGCGTGCTTTTTCAAGAAATAATTAGTATACTACAAAAATAGTTTAGTTTTTGAATTAGCATAATACGTGTTGGGTCATATACAGTACAAGTAAACGTCACACAACACAAATTTATTACAATAAAAGCACAAAATGCACAAATATATTGCAATACAAGTAAGTACAAAATGCACAAATATTATGGTGATCGATTTCGGTGAACCACGCTCACCTTCCTCAGACCAGAGGGATTCACAAAAGAATCTAAGGATTCTCTTTTGTGAATCCCTCTGGTCTGAGGAAGGTGAGGGTGGTTCACCGAAATTGATCACCATAATATTTGTACATTTTGTACTTGTATTGTAATATATTTGTGCTTTTATTGTAATAAATTTGTGTTTTGTGACGCTTACTTGTACTGTAAAAATAGTTTCAAATTCGTATCCAGCACTAGAAACCACGCTAAATAATGTAACTTTATTGAAAAACCACATTTGCAAGAGAGTGGGTTTCCAACTGGATAGCAGGTTATCTTTGCTGAAAACAAAAACTAGTTTAAAATTTCAGGATTGGAGAGCGATGGTGTGTTAAATACTAAGTTACAAAGTTGTAGATGCGCTAAGTTAATCTACTTTTCCTTTGGTTTTAAATTTAAAATATATTTAAATGTATTATTCAAATAACTGGATTATAAAATATATGTTAGAAGAATAACTGAATAAATGTTGTCAGATCATATAGCAATTGGAAAAAATTTGTGCAGAAGGAGTGTACTGTTTTTGGCCTTAAATTTTATACCCTCCGGTTAGTCAATAGTAGTATTATTTACTTAATAGGAAGGTTGCCATTTTCCAAGTTTGCAGAAGTGTACTTCAATTTTTTTCAGAAGTTGGTCGTTTTAAAATAATTAAATAACATGATTACGTTCTCGCCAACAAATTTAAAATCCTATTTACATGTATATTCGACCAGGACTATTATGCCTATATGACCAGGCATTATTTACATCCGATAGTCCTCATGTTCAGACCCATCTCTATCTATCATATGTGCTTAGAGAGAGTAGATTATGTTCTGTGTTAGCAGGCTGAGTTTGTGTATACTCGGTGGGTAAGTGACTACTGTATGTGTATGGTTAAGTAGGCCAACCATCACCACTGTACTTTTATGAGGTGAGTTGATTATCACTAATGTAGGCCCTACATGTATTTGTGAGTTGATCATTTTCACCCCTCTATTTGTTTGAGTGGTGGATAGGGTAACAGCATCAGTCTGAAGTAATATTAATTTAGAAGATAATCAATTTGAAATAAATATTGACACATTTATGTAGTCATTTATACTTTTAGTTGGATGTAATTTCTGGGCAAATTTAAAAATCTGATTTTTTGATTGAGATGTATTCAGATATATATTACATCATATACAGTTCCATTAATCAATTTTGTGTATTATAGCCTATATATAAAACACAGTGTTATAAGTTGTTCAATTATTTCTTTAAAAAAAGAAAGATTTTTTATAGGAAATATTTATCCTTAATACAGGATCACTCGCACTTCAATTTTGTGTAACGTCAAAATGATCAGGATGGGCACAAATTTTGTGTCTTGTTTTTTGCTTCATTGAAAGATGGATACCTACTAGATATCAGGAAGATATATATACCCAATATTTGATATATATATATATAGGTTGTTCTAATGTGATCGACATTATATTTTTTGACCATAACACATTAGTTTTTTTAAACTTCACCATCAATGTTAAACCAAAAAAGTGCTTTTTAAAGCAACTTTTAATTTTTCATTACATCATGAGGATCTACAACTAATGAATACTACAACTCAGGAAAAATCTTAAATTAGGCCTACATCAAATTAATGGTCTTCGAGAAATGAAGTGCTTCAAAGCTGACTTACAGACAACTTATACATCTAAACAAAATAGTGGCAGTTTTAAAATTACTACTTTGTGTTTCACAAACAGTTAATTAGTATGTTAAGCCATTGTAGATAAAATTAGTAGCTTGTAAAATATTCATAAATCCAAAATATCCATTTTAAAAATAAACTGTCTATAATCAATATCACATCATGAGCATGGTTTAGATGTGTTTTTTAGGAGAACACAATGCCACAAATTCTTTCCCACAAAGTTCAACATACATAAAACGACTGTTGTCGAAATTTACAAAATTAAGGTAATCAATACAATGGAATCATTGTTCTTCTAGAATGTCCCCAATGAAATTAAGTCACTCCCTATCTGGGAACTTATTCCTTATATCAAGAGCAAGTTCTCAGTATTTTACTATTTTAGTCAATAGAAAGAAAGAAATCTCAATGTATTATACAATAGGCTTTATAAAAATAAAAAAAACCACTGCCGTTTTATGTAGGGTACCTTTTAGAGACGAATTTGTGGCATTATGTTCTTGTAAGAAAGACCTTCAATTTGATGTATAACTCAACTTATTTAATATATTGTCTTCCTACTTAAAGATCATCTTTCATTGCCTATGAATTATGAAGCCCCACCATACATTTAATTTAAATATCAACTCTATGAGCATCTGTATTCTAAGTTTTTCTTATATGTCTAGTAAAGAAAATCGATCCCATAGGCCTACATACATGTATGGGTAGGTAGGTGTGTAGATCTATACTACTGCACATGTATTGTACGACACAAGCTGATTGTATTCCGACTTGGACAGCTTAGCACAATCGTTCGCAAAATTGACGGTCACCAGTAGTTAAGTTGAAATGGAAAAGCATGTTATAGTCCTGCATGGCTACTACAGGGCTGTCTACTTCCCATCGGGGCTTGGCTGTTTAGGTAAATGCCTTGTTTTGTACTTGTTATGATTTACAATTTTTTAAATTTCACTGTCAACTAGCCGATAGCCCTTGCTTTGTTGTAGAATGGTTCTCTACATTTGCTTACCCTTCCCTTGTGGTCCTCTCTAAACTGTCACATCAATATAAAAGCTCAGCATGCTGCTGTTCTCCTAGTTACAAAGGTTTATAGTCAATAAAATTCTATGAGTATACTTTAGGAGGATGCTAAGTCATGAATTCATGTCAGAGTTAATAAAAGTGACCTTAAACATTTCACAATAAAAACTACATTAGCCAAGCTTTTGTGTCATATTTACGGTTGTTTTTATCAGATGTTTCAAAAAAATTATTAAATTAATGCCAATATTACTCTTATAGAAAAAAAGGAAACGTTGAGGGAGCTGTTTCTATCCAATAGGAACATAATTTCGAAAAATTCCTACTTAATGGGTCTCTATGATACAAAAGCTAACTTCCCTCTAAATGTCATCAAAATCTATACAGTGGTGCAGGAGATTTTGTAATGATTGAGTTCGTTTTTGGATTATATATGTTAATATTATTTTTAATCAAGGATTATATTCAGCAGATGTCTGATACTGAACAGATATTACAACTTATCCTCCAGATGCAACTTTTCCTGGTGTTCTTTTCACATTCAGGCCGTTTTATTTCTAAGAAAAGTTATTGGAAACAGCACAAGAAATAAGTTGTGCATAATCAGAAGAACTGGATAAGACTTGCAACACATTTTTTTAAATTTATGGATGGTTTTTCTGTAAGTTCAGTAATGCTGCAAGATCATTGTGAAATCAAGTTAACACAAGAGCAACAGATCATTGTAGGAGTCTTGACCAGGCCAGCGCTTTTGGCTAAAGTTGGAGCCTGTTTACTCAACCAGTTAAAAGTATTTTTATTTAAATGTAAATTAATGCATCAAATTAATAATAGGTTGATAGTCTAATTTTATCTTAATAACTAAAATTTACTTTTTAAAAGCCTAACACTCCCATATGACATACATATATATATGCTTATGATTGTAAAATTATCAAACTTATATAAAGACAGATTAATTTAATAGATATATTTTTAACTTTTTCAAACAAAAAGCCATTTCTATTATTTAAGCAACCTCAGAGGCAATTAAAAATCTTATGCCTGTGTAAAAACTACTTTGTCTGGCAAAATCTGATGGCATTTTAAACGACAACACAGCAGACGCACAGGCTATTATGTCCAAGCCTGCAGATTCCTAGGACTAATTTTTAATACTGCAAACGTTACAGTGCACTCAGTTCTTTAATTTATTTGTTTAGATATGATTATACTGTTTAAGCTATTTTCAATTTGTTGTTATTGTTAACAAACTGTAAATTTATCTAGAATAAAAGTATTCATTCATGCATATCAAAACAGCTTGGAAAATAATTGATAATATTTTAAAATCGGGAAAGTTAATAACATCATCCCAAGCGGAAAATAAAATAATAAATCTTCCGTCAGGCGTTTCAGGTAAGTTCAATTGATTTGTTGCTACTGTAGAAAGTGCCAACCCACCTTTATCTGAATATTGTCTCTAATTCATGACCCTTATCACCCTTTAACATCCATGTCTTTGACTCCTGGTGGACAGGTGACATGCTTGTAGTAGGTTACCTGCTAAGTGATCTGGCAGCGGCAGGCAGTGGTGGTGTTGTCACCATTTAAGTGTAGCTTAATCTTGGGTCCCATGTTGTGACCTACACCAACACAGTACTACGTGCTAAAAGTGAGGAAGGATACCAAACTGACCCCTAGGTGTCTAATATGATGTAGGAAAGTGACCTCATAAGAGGGCAAGACTTGCGGCCAGGCATGAAGTCATCCGAAGGGGTTCTGGATCACTGCGCCCCTTTAGGATTTTAATGGGTGTTCTCTTAATTGAAAATTGTTTTTAAGGGCGAGTCCCACACTCAATGCGTAAAGACATTTCCCCTATATAAAAAAATCTCCTGTTCTAAAAGCGTTAGGCATAAACTAAGTTTTATCCACATTTATTGATAGAATATTCGTTTAGAACCGTTGTTTTTTAGACTGGTTTGATCATGGCAGGTGCATGGATTCCTATTCAATAACTGTTCTGAATGTCTCTTTAATTCCTGTTATATCATAAATTTACATAGATATTAGATTAGAAGAGTAAATGAGGTATAACAAATAACCTTATTTCATAAAAACTTAAGTTTATCTCATAAGAATAGTCAGCATTGTTCATTTGAAGATATTTCAATTCTTTTCTTCTCTACATAGTGAGAAATTCGTGCTTCCAAACTCTCTGTAAATAGACAGAAACATCTGAATCACAAAAGACATACTAAATTTAACTCACAATAGAGCCAGTAGATACCATCAACTGTAATTTAAATAACATGGGACAAATCTTTATAATACTGATCAGTTCAACATTAGAAGCACTTAAAAATTGAATCTTAAACAAAGCCAAGAATGCAATTAAAATAAAACTTATTTCTTAAGTGCTTTGTTACGTTTAAATATACTGCAATACATTTAAATAACAAAATAGTGTAAGACAGCAGAGAGATTTGATATAAATTAATTGAAAAATCAATTATAATTGTCCAGGATAATGTCATAACGCCTAATAATTGCTATTTGATGTTTCAACAACACACTAACTTGGTGCACTAATCATTCAATAAACTACTAAAACCTTTATAATACTAGCGGTTTACCTGTGCCTTGCTGCGGGATTTACATATAAACAGTAATGTTTTAGTTTGTTTTAAATGTCAATTTCAATAAGTATCACTTAGCCTAGTATTCATTTCATTTGTTTTTATCAAATAGCTCATGGTGAAAAAAAAATAAATAAATAAATAAAGTAACTCATTAAATTATCATTGAAAGGCCCTTGGGTGGAGCCCTTGATTTGGAAGTAAATGAAACCATGCCAGAAACCTTCCCGGGAGTGAACTCTACAACTTCCCAAAGTTTCATGGCAATCCGATGAGTTGTTAAGTAATGCATAAAGGACAAACACACATACATTTGTTTATATATAGATAAGACTAGTCGACAGCCCTTGCTTCGCTACAGCGTGATTCTCTATGCTGCTCACATTTGCCTCTGTGGCTCTCTCTAAACCATCACGTCAGTATAAAAGCTCAGTCTGTTGCTGTTCTTGACACAAAAGTATTTTAGTGTAGAAGACCCTCCAAGTCCACTTAGGGGGATGCAAAGTAGTGCAATCATGTCAGAGTAGAGCTGGATCCATAGGAAATGTGCATACAAAATATCCAGTTTTATGTAGTTAGTTATTTTGGTATAATCTATTGTTTAGTTAATTTTGATCCTTAAGCCGCGTCTCCACCGAGCGAACTTTTTCGTCGAACACTGTTGGCCAACACAAAAACTGACGAACATTTAAAATTTAGTACACCAAACTTGTTCGTCGAACATTTTTTAAAGACCGCGAACCAACAAATCAGTGTTCGCTGCGTTAAAGCGGCAGTTACAGTGATGAGTGTATCTACTCAACGTCGTCGTCGTTTGGCGTGTATTGCAGCAGCTTATTTGATCATGTCCTTTCATGTCCTCCACGATGGTGGCAAAGACAACTGTTTAGAGGAAGAGATGAGTGCAGTGAACAATTTCGTGCTGATCTGACAGCAAGTTGCTTGTTTACAAATTTTACAAGGGTATGTAATGAAGATTTTGAGTTACTAATCATGCTTATTGGGCCAACCATTTCTAAACAAGACACCAATTATCGGAATGCTGTAAGTGTAAATGATTGTTTGGCTGTTACTTTGAGATTTTTGGCAACGGGTGATTCCTATACATCTTTGATGTATCTTTTTAAAATTTCAAAACAAAGCATTTCTAGAATTGTGCCGAGCGTGTGTGAAGCACTTGTCAATGCATTGTCTGAATATGTGAAAACGCCTAATAATAGTCAAGAATGGAAATTTGTTTCTATTGGATTTAAAAATAAATGGCAATTTGATAATTGCCTAGGGGCCCTCGACGGCAAGCATGTAGTTGTACAATGCCCTAGTAATAGTGGAACTGAATATTTCAACTACAAAGGACATTATAGTATAGTATTGATGGCTCTAGTGGATTCAAACTATTCATTTTTGTACGTAGATGTTGGGTGCAAAGGCCGCATTTCAGATGGGGGTGTATTTACAAACTGTGATTTGTGGAATACAACCTTAAAAGACAGTGCCAACTTGCCTGCTGACAAACCATTACCTGGCCGTGTGTTTGCAGTACCACATGTTATTGTTGCAGACGACGCGTTTGCACTTCACAAACACATAATAAAACCATATCCTGGTCATCAAGAAAAAGGTAGCAAGAAACGAGTGTTTAACTACCGCGTTTCAAGAGCTAGGCGATGTTCTGAAAATGCTTTTGGAATAATGAGCTCTGTATTTAGAGTATTAAGAAAGCCCATGCTTCTCGAGCCTCACAAAGCAACAACTATTACCTGTGCATGTGTGTACTTACATAACTTTTTACGTGCTAACAAGTCTGCTAACTACTACTCTCCTCCTGGGTCAGTCGACTACGTGTTGCCTGATGGAACAATTGTACCAGGAGATTGGCGCAATGGAGACTCTGATAGAAATGAAACATTATATCCTTTAACTCGTATTGGCAGAAGAGGTAGTGACTATACTAATGCTATTAGGGATGAGTATGCTTCATTTTTCATTTCGGATGAGGGGAGTGTACCATGGCAACATGACTATGACTAAAAGTCTTGTGGCAAAACCTCACATATTAATTATATTTACATGTAGTAGACAATTTTAGAATTTAGAAGATATTACAACGTATCTGTTAAACAGTGTTAAACCTCACAAAAAATAATTTTTGTAGTTGTTTTTTGACATATGTGTTGTCGATAATTTGTTACTTGATACGTAATAATTAGAAATAATAGAATAAAAATTATAGTTTGTATCAAGGGAAAGGGAAATAATAAATACGGTATTCAAAATATTACATTACCTTTTATTTCTTAATCCAAGAAGTGCAACAATTTAAACCACTTAATATTACAGTAGTTTGATGGTATGACCAAATTTCAAAATAGATTAACAAAAGATAGAGCATCCTCTTCCAAGTTGTTGTCTGCTTCATTCACATTCAAAATAGAAGTATGGCTATCCTCTCCAGATATGGGTTCCTCTGATGATGATAGCACAGAATGTGAATTCTGAGATGAAGAACGCACAGAATTTGAACAAGATCCTTGTTTCTGGTATTCCTCAAGTTCAGCTTCAAAAATTGCGTTATCAATTTTGTTTTTCAAAATGCATATAGCAACAGGGTTCGTTAGTTTCCTGATTCTGGCCGCAACAGCTTCCCCATAAATCGAGAATTCGTCTCTGTCATTGTCAGTGCCGTTGATTTTCTGATAGCATTCCTTCATTATATTATACGCTTCTTCTTGTTTTTCTTTTCGAGATCTTTTGTTAGGTGGCAGCTTAAAAATATGACTATGAGATGAAGTCGATGGTTCGTTGATTGGACCACCGTCTTCTCGATCTCCTGTTACTTCTTGTTGCGATAGTTCTTTCCCCGTGTTGTCTACTTCAGTGGACTCGCAAATGTCAGTGCTTGAGATGGTGTGGTTAGGTGCATACTTAACATCTAAGAACCGAAGATACTTCAGTCCCCACCACGGTTTTTTTCTGTCACTAGTAGCCATTCCAGACTTCGTTACATTCTTCTTCTCCCTTCGATATTGAGCTAAAACACTCTCTAACTTCTTCTTAACCTCAAGTACACTACACCCTACATGTGAAGCAATTTCCGTAATTGCGTCATTTCGTTTGTATTTATTTTTGTAAAGTTTTTCCCTAGGATTCCAGAGTAGAGGATGCATTTCGTATGCTTGAAACAAACTGATAGTTTTTTCGGTTGACCACAACTGTTTATCCATGTTCTCACTGTTTGCTGAATCACTCATCATTCACGACACTAGAAAATAGAAACCAAACCTTCACGTACTAAAAAATAACCACTCACTCTGCTAAAAGCCACGCAAATAACGAATACGGTGACAGGTTGTATGACGTGAGATTACTGAACTGGCAGAAATGTTCGGTCTGAGAGCGAACTTTGTCAGCCAACAACAGTTTCCCGCCAATACCCCCACCATAGCGCCCAGATTGTTTGAGAAGGCGTCCACACCAACCCAACACCGAACTATGTCCGGCGAACATGACAGTTGTTCAGCGAACAGTGTTCGTCGAACTAGTTCGGCCGGTGGAGACGCGGCTTTAATTTATATATCAAGTAAAGTAACAAATGTCAAAAGTAATTTAGTCCAAACAAAATTGTATTAATTTAAAAATAATAAGTTAAAATAAAAAAAATAAGTCCATTTGTTAAATAATATATAGTACTTTTACTTAGCATTTTTACTTAAATAGTTAACTAGATATTGAACATATATGAAATAAAAATACTGTCATTAGTTAATAATATTCATAATTGTGCATTTGGAATGTCATGACATTTTATTCTTCATAACAAGTTTAATAGGGTTAAGTTTGATAATCATAGTTTGAAATGAATAAATATGGTGGCGTTGGTTTCTGTAGGTTTTGTGGCATGCTTCCATGATTAAAGGCTGAAATGATTTTCATAGGCTATCAGCATATGAAAACTAGTACAAATGGACATTGTTGCTTTATTTTCATGTCTTTTACATAAAGTATTTACTGTTTATTTAATATTTTCAAATGATCTTTAGCAATGAAGAATTCTAATATTGAACTTAAATTTGTATCAAAATAATACGCTATTGCTAAGAAACGTTTTTTCACTACACTACTATGAGTTTAGCTGTTTTCGTTATGTGTTTACAACCTGTGAAACATCATATTTTCAACAGCTGTCTATTGTTTACTACCGAAAGTAACATTGTTTACAACCGAAGTTTTTTTTTATTTTTAAATAGAAACCCCTATCAAATG